>JAADVO010000404.1:0-28862 GCA_023335655.1 Globisporangium spiculum | reverse complement strand
CTTCTTCAACCGCCGCGACTCTTCCGCCACGGCGACGGTGCAGCAGCCGGACAAGAACACGTTCACGGTGGCGCTGCCGGCACACTCGGTGCAGACGATCATCCTGCCGCCGTCCGCCTCGCTGCTCTGATCTGTAGGTACTGCCTGATAGGTCCTTGTGAGTCGTATGTGGAAGTAGGTTGTAAACGCGTCGGTCTAATCGCGAAGCTGAATCCAAAGGAGTTCAATTGAGCACCTTTGGAGTACCTTGAAGCATTTGCTTCGAGTGGCTTGGCAAAGATTATGGACACACTGTTTCGACCTCTCTCCTATCCCGTACCAAATGGGTAAGTTGACCAGTTCTCAAGATAACTCGCGCGTGCGGACGCAGTCCAGCCCTTGGATGCCCAAACCAGACCTTGTCACTCCGCGATTTCGCTCCAGAGCTCTTCGCAGCTAAGAAAGGAAAAATGGCTGAAGAGCTCCGCATGTGGTTCGCAAAGCCCAACCTGCTCGCCTGCGAGACGCATCGCAGAGAACCGTAAAGTTCAGGTGGGCGTTGTCTTCACGCAGTTGCATCGCAATCTGCGGTTGCTGGCCAATCGTCTCTGTGAACATGTCGCTCCCCCACTGCAGTTCGTGAGTGAAAGTCCTTCGTGAGCTCCACACACATTTGAGCTTAAGCTCAAGCCCAGAAGTCCACACAAAATGATCATCTCATACAGCATGAGGAAAAATCGAGCGAATCTCCAGATTCGCAGTCTCGTCAGACAGTGGGACAAACATCCTACTTGCAGGGTGATGCGCCATGTTAATCGATTTTTCTGTACGTACATCGTACAATACGTGTTGAGACGGTGGTACCGCAACCCGCACACGTCATTTCTCAATTGGATCCCCAGCATCTTCATCACTATGAGCCGCAACGCATTCACGGAGCACGATGCGCTACTGGGGGGCGTGCCGGAGGTGCAGCGCGACCAGGAGTCGTACCTGCGCCGCCTGCTGTCTGTGCCGGCCGCGATCATCCCCATCTCGCTCTTCTCGTTCGGCGGCCCACCGGCGCATCTGGCGCTCGCGCACGACAACTTTGTTTGTACGTTCCTGCGCTCTTTGCTCTGTCCTGTGTGGATGTATAGCTCTCTGTGATCTCACCCCATTCCTTGCTATATGCGTGCACACAGTCAAGAAGAAGTGGGTCTCGGATGAACGCTTCCTCGAGATGCTCTCGATCGCGTCCGCGCTGCCCGGTCCGTCGTCCACGCAGGTGATCACGTCCATGGGACTGCTGCGCGCCGGGCCGCTGGGCGGACTGCTCGCGTTCTTCTTCTGGATGCTGCCAGGCTTCACGATCATGACGCTCGCGGGCATCGGTGCCAAGAGCTACTTGCACGACGGACTGCCGGACTGGATGGCGGGCTTCGCGCCAGCCGCCGTGTCGCTCGTCGTAATCGCCGCCGTGCGCCTGTGGCAGAAAGCGGTCGGCGAGGACCCGGCCAAGAGCTTCGTGGCGGCGCTGTCGTCATGTGTCATCCTCGCAACGCAGGGCGTCTCGTCCGCGATCTTCCCGATCGTGCTGCTCACGGGCGGACTCGTGATCCTACTGCTCAACGCCGCGGGCTACACGCACACCAAGATCTCGGTTGAGAAGAGCACGAGCCATCACTTGGAAGGGTGCGATTGTCATTGTCTTGTTTCTTTCAACTGACTGTCAGCTAATGCTTGATTAACATTCACTGTGGTTGCGCTTGTTTGAATCGTTTTGCATTGATGCACAAACAGACAGATCGGCATCTCGCCGGTCGCGGGCGTAGTGATCGTCGTCACGTGGTTCGCTGTGCTCGTACTGCTCGCCGTGTACCACCCGCAGGACGTCGGAGAGCACACGCTCGTGTCTATGTTCTACACGTTCTACTGGATCGGCTCGATCATCTTTGGCGGCGGCCAGGTGATGCTACCGATGCTGCTGAACGACATCGTGCACCGCGGGTGGGTGACCAAGGAGCAGTTCCTCGCAGGTTTCGCGCTCATTCAGTCGCTCCCCGGCCCGCTCTTCAACATCTCGGCGTACCTCGGTGCGCTCTTGTACGGTCCAGTGGGGGCGCTGCTCGCCGCACTCGGACTGTTTGGTCCGGGCATCTCGCTCTTCTTTGGACTGCTGCCGCTCTGGGAGCGTGTGCGTGACAATCAGCAACTCAAGATCTTCCTTGCGGGCGTGAACGCCGCCGCCACGGGCCTCGTGGTCGCGTCAATTTTCCTATTGGGCGAGAAGGCGGTGCACTCGAATGGCAGCGCGGCCGTGGGGCTCGCCACGGGCTTCATGGTTGCCGTGTTCAAGCTCCCAACGCCGCTCGCGATTGTGTTGGGCGGCGCCATCGGGTACTTGCTCACTCCGGACGTGTTCAACTTGGGCCAACAGGACTTTTGCGCGCCGTAGACGCTCGTTGTCGCGAGAATGAGGAGTTGGTGTTTTGCGAAGCAGTATTAAATGAGCGAGTGGTAAGTGTTTTGCTTCCATTCGTGAGGTGTCTGAGGCGAACCACAGATGTTCAATAGTATTTTGTAAGTACGAAATGCAAACCAGTTGGCAAGACTGAAGTCGTTTTGAAAGGACAGCAGCACCAAATTGTGCAAAAGAGAAAAACGCGCAGATGCATTGGTATGTACTATTAGTGGGAAAAGTCAATAATTTCAGGGAAACGAACACAGCAGCTGGGTCAGGATACTACGCTTCAGAGGCAATAGAAAAGGAAACACAAGGTGCCAGAGCGTCTAGAAGTGCTGGAGCAAGGCGAGCGCAACCGCGAGAGCGACAGTCGCAAGTCCACTGGACGCGACAGAGCTGGCGCCACTGGTCTTGGTGCTCGTATCGCTGGAGGTGTCGTTGGTGTTGCTCTCTTTCATCGTCAGGCTTCCAGAACCAGATCCCTCCACCTCCAGGTTGTCCCTGTCATCGCCCAGACGACCGGGGGTCTTGGTGGTTGGCACTGACGTCGGCTTTGGGGTCTTCTTGTCGCTGTCGTCGTCGTCGCTGCTGTCCTTCGTCGCATTCTTCTTGGTCTTGGTCGAGTTGCTTGAGTCAGTCGATGCCGTCCCCTGAAGAAGCGGCTTTCGCGCCTTCTTCGGACACTGGAACTTGGCCTCTGCTGGGAGAGGGCAGTCCGATGTCGGTTTGATGCCGCCCTCCCACGTCAAGCCGCTGATCGGGAGGTAGTCGGCTGGGCACTTGGACGGAGCCGTTCGATCCGCCGCTGGCTTGAAGTTGTCGAAAGTCGGCTCGGCAGAAGTGTCGGCGGCTTTGTATGCCTTGGCAAGCGACTGAAAGTTGGGCATCTGCTCGAAAGTGCACGGCTTGGTCACGTCGTCACAGTCCACCGGCTTTAGGTACCCGAGTCCGTAGTTCTGCGGTCCGAACTCCGTGAACGGGAACACAGACGTAGACTTGGAGTTGGCGTTCTCGGTCGAGTACTCGAACGCGAAGCCCCCAGCGAAGTACTCGGTGTAGTCGGCTGAGTTCATCCACTGCGCGTCGTGGAACGTGCGCTGGCCCTTGTAGCCTTTGACTGTCGGGAAGCGGTCGGTTGTGCAGCCAAACTCGGTCAGGATGACGGGGATCGAATACTTGTAGCCCTTGAAGCTGTCGCGCAGCATGTTGAAGCCCGTGGCCTTCTTCGGGTCGTCGATGTCGTCGCACTGGATGTACGTGTTGATGCCGTACCACTCGGCGCGCTCGTAGCTCAAGTCGCTCGACTCGCAGTTGTAGTAGAGCGCATTGAGGTCGCGGTCGGTATCGGCCGTGACGAGTCCCACGGGGATCTGGCGCATGCCCATGCTGCTCTTGCACGACGCGATGTAGTTGCGCATGTCGCGTACGAACATCTTCTGGCACGGCGCGTTAGCCTTCAGCCCCTTGCCGGCGGACCGGTGGTTCACTTCGTTGCCGCCGCTGAAGCCAATGACGTTGTCGAACTTCGCAAACTGCTTGATGATCGCCTCTCCGCGGGTCTTGTACGACGCTGGGTAGCACGCCGGCGCTGGGTCGGGCGTGATCTCGCAGCCTTTGCAGCTCGAGCCCAAGTCCACCACGACGTAGATGCCCTCGGCCTGGAGCTCGCACATGAAGTCTGTGTGGTCAGCTTCCGGGTCGACGGCGTAGAGGCGGATCGCGTTCGCACCCAGCGCCACAAACTGCGGGAAGTCTCGGCCGCGAAGGTGCGCGAACTTGTCCGTGAAGAGGTCCAAGTTGTTCGTGTCGAGTGCGCCTGTGTTGGGGCGAGGGTAGTAGTTGACGCCGCGGATGCCAAAGTACTCCTTCGTGCTGGAATCAAAGAAGCGGTAGCCTTTGATCACGAGAGGTGGCGTTCCCTTGAAGGGATGGTCAGCGCCAGTAGCAGCAGCAACACTAGTAGTAGCAGCACCAGCAGAAGCAACACCAGTAGTAGCAGCAACAGTAGTTGCAGCACCGGTAGTAGCACCAGCAGTAGTAGCAGTACCAGTAATAGCACCAGCAGCAGCAGTAGTACCAACAGCAGCAGCAGCAGTGCCAGTAGTAGCAGCACCATTAGTAGCAGCGGCAGCGGCAGCAGCAACGCCAGTAGTAGCAGCACCAGTAGTAGCGCCAGTAGTAGCACCAGAGGTAGCGCCAGTAGTAGTAGCGCCAGTAACAGCGCCTCCCGAGTCGGCAGAGGATAGACTCGCAGAAGCAGTCAGCAGCAGTGCTGAAGCAGCGAAGAGCGAGCGGAAGAGCTTGACCATAGTTTCTGTTTGAGTTGCTGGGTGACGGTGGTGGTTGGTGGCGGTGGTGGTCTGTGTACCTTGGAGCTGCTGCTGAGGTAGGAGCAACTGCGAAAGTTGTGGAATGAGCTTTGGAATCCCCGATGCAGAGACCAAAAGGCTCCAAATCACTCGCTTGGAGAGAGGCGTCCAATTTCCTTCAGTATTCCCCCATGGGATCGCATGAAGTGGGATATCGAAACGCGGATCCTAATCACACACGATGTCGAGTAACATACATTAATATGCTGATCACCAGAGTCGCATCGCAGGAACGGCGCTGGAACGCTCGCAGGCATGATTTGTGGCCGCTTTGGAGTCTAGAATTAGAATGACACGCACGAGACCGAGCGTGGGCGTTCTCAAGGCGGGAAATAGATAGCTCACCGCATGGCGGCTTCGGCTGTATTTAGACCTGGGAACACCAGACAAACTTCCTGGAACGCTGACATGGATAGGGAGAACGCGACAATCCACTCACACTTGTTACCTGAGCTGCTGCCGCCGGCGGCAGCTTCTACGCCACGATGCGCAGCACGGGCCGTTTCGCAGGACGCAGTTCCTCGGGCAGGATCTCCTCGTAATAGCGCTTCTCGTGGTCTGCGTACAGTTTCTCCAACGCTTTTCGGTACATGCCCTGGAACTTGGCCACGTCTTGGTCCGACGGCGATGGGATGTGCGGCACCTCGATCGGCGTGCCCGTAACCACGTGCAGCGGCACTACGTAGGGCAAGAGCCCGACTGGACAGCCCAGGATGCCGCGTCCCATGATCAGCGGCGGCGAGAACTTGAAGAGCGAGAGGAACGTTTCCTGAATGGCGCGCAGCCGTGAACCTCTCGGGTTGGGCACCTGTTGTTCAGAGTGAGACTGCGTGAGTTGTCTGACAGAAGTCGTGAATTTGTGAAGTGCTGAGCTCTAAGCAGTAGAAGACAAGTGTACCTGGTAGAAGAGATCGGTCTCGCCAAAGATGAAGACCGGGACGACGGGCGTCCCCGTCGAAAGCGCCAAGCGGATGACGCCCTTGCGCTTGTTCAGGATGATGTCGCACGTGCCCGGGTGCGAGTCCAAAGCCTGCTCTCAGAGCACACCAAGACAACTGACAGTCAGACCATCTGCTACTGTATCACAGAACGTCTCAGCACCACACAAAACGTACCTCTGCTGCACCGCCTAAGACGATAGCTACGCTTCGGTTGCGTCGCAGTGCCGCGCTGAGCGACTTGAAGCTCGCGTCCACAAAGCCCACCGCGAGCAGCACGTCTCGCCAGAACGGCATGTAGAAGTTTACATTGATCTACAAAGCGATCATTCATTTTCGTTGCGACATGAGAAACATGCTCGTATATGCGAGGGTGTCCATTAGATGCTGTCACTCACAGTTGCTATCGCGATGTCGAGGTCGTGGTTCTTGCGAGAGATCCCAACGCAGTCGGCCGCCTGGAGGATTTGATACGAATGTGGAGAGAGAGAGTGAGTCCAAAACGTGCATGGCATTGAGGAGGATACATACAAGACTCACAAACGAGAGCCACGTGCTGAAGCCGATGACGCCGTGCGGGTGGATCACGAAGAGGTACCGCTTGGACGAGTCGAACTCGTGCTCTTGGCGCAGCGACAACGGGAAATACGACCGCATCGCGTCCCACCACCTGAGCGAATAGCCAACACGTATATCAGTGCTTTACAACGTCAGGTGTTTGTACTTTTGCAGTACCGAGTGTACTTACCATGCGCGCCTGAAGGCGACTATCGGCCGGCCTTTGCCGTTGAACGCCACTTTGTCGATGAAGACCGCCCAGAAGACCAGCTACACCCACCGCAACGCAGAGTATGGAATCAGCACCGCACATAGCATCAGTATATGGGCGCTAGAAGCACTTGCATTCTTACCGTAGCTTCGAAGATCCATCCGTAGGGCACGACCCAGATGAGCACGTAGTTGAGGCCCGTGAAGAGCACGAGGAACGTCACGAAGAACGGCATGCCAATGCGGATCTTGCCGGGCGGGTGCGCAGGTGGAGCGGCGTCTAAGGTCGCAGTGACGGCAGCAGGCGCTGGTGGTGCGGAGTCTTTGGCGACGCTGCTGGGGCTGAACATCGCGGCTCCGAAGGGCGAGCGGCGGGCGATCGTCATGCGCGCTCTGTTGCTGCTGCGTTCTGGTGCGGCGGCGGCGCGAAAATGGCGAGTGACTGCGAACACGACGTCTGCGACGGCAGAATGAGCGCTTTCCGCCAATCAGAACGCGGCATCCCCGCCATGTGGTACCACTTGAAGAAGAGCCGCTGATGACGTCAGATTGCTTTTGGTGCTGGCGTAGTGAGGGTGTTGAGCGAGGTGATGTGATGGAGAGCAGCAGTGTTCGTGGTGGACTCTGGGCACGGAATGCGAATCTGCGTGGGCGTTTTCTTTGGAAAGGGCCGCTTTTAATCCATGGGGACGAGGTGAGTGAGCCCGCAATGAAAAAGTATTTGTGCAAATCGTAATTTCAAATGTGCATAGCTACAGTCCATCGGCAACCTGCTTCCTTCTGCGTCGTTCAGTGACGAGACACTCAAAAATGACACGAGCTCCGCAGCGATCTGGCTGGCTAATGTCTTTGCTTCTTCCTTCCTTCCTTCCTACGTGCCTACGCGAGCAGCAGGTCGCGCTGGCGCAACTGGTACGCGACCTCTGCGGCGGACGGCCGCGCCTTCGGGTCGAGGCTCACACAGCGCCGCGCGAGCTCCAGCAGCTTGGGCGGGCAGCTGGGTGAGAAGCTCACGCTCAGCTCGCCCTTGGATACGCCCTGGAGGATCGCAAAGTCGCTCAGCTTCTCGCCCGTGGTCGGGACTCGGGCGTCAAAGAACGGCAGCTCGTTCGTGTCCAGCTCCGCCAGAATCACGCCGAACGAGTAGATGTCCACGGCCTCGGTGTACAAGATCTCGCCGCGCGCCAGCTCCGGCGCCAGCCAGCGCGTCGTGCCCACACCTGTGGTCATCTCGCGGTCGCGCTTGGCCGCGGAGATGCCAAAATCGCCCAGTTTCGCGCCTTTCTTCGAGTCCACGAGGATGTTGCGCGACTTGAGATCGCGGTGGATGATCACGGGCGAGAGCGAGTGCAGGTACACGATCGCGTCGATCGTGTCCAGCGCGTACTTGAGCTTGCGGTCCTCCCACTTCATCGTGCGGTCCGCGTCCAGCAGCGAGCGCAAGTCGCCGCTGTCCATGTACTCGATCACGGCGAGCATGTCCACGAGCTTCGTCCAGGCGACGCCCACGAACTCGACGATCTTCGGGTGCTGCAGCCACGCCATGAGCTTGATCTCGCGCACAAAATCCTCGCTGGCCTCGAACGAGCCCTGGGTCTCCAACAGCTTCTTCACCGCAACCTTGGTACCGCGGTACCGGCCGACCCACACTTCGCCGAACGCCCCCTTCGCGATCTTCTTCACGAGTTTCACGCTGTCGTAGTCCACGCGCCACGTGACTAGCACCTGGTCGTTCGATGGGAAGAGTTTGTCGCCCGCATCCAGTTCCTTCTGGTACGTGTTGCGCTTCTCGCTGTCGAAGAAGAGCGGCGTGTCCTCGTGGAGCTTGCCGCGCAACCGAAGTGTCTGGCGGCGCGTGACGACTGCGAACACGCCGACGCCCACAACCACCGCCAGCAGCAGCGCGATCATGCCCGAGAGAATGTACGTGCTGTCGCTGTGTCCGCCTGCGGTCGTAGGGTTCACCACGACGCCGACCGTCGCAGCTGGTGTGATCCCCACAGTCGCGACGCCGATCGCTGCGCCAGCCGCAGAGCTCGACGAGTCTGATTTCGACGTTCCGTTCTTCGATGGCGCGACCGTCGGGTTCACGGGCACTTCATCTTCCACGCGGCAGATCTTGTTGCCCTTGAGGTTGACGAGCTCGCCGGTTTTGCAGGATGTGATCGCGGCAAAGTCCGCCTGGAAATCTCCGAGGCCCGCGAAGTAGTCGAACTGCTCGGAGGAGACCGACGCGAGCTGGAAGCCGTTGCCACTGATGCGGAACGTGGTCAGCGGCGACTTGAAGATCGGGCTCGGGAACGTCATGAGCTTATTGGACGACAGGTCGCTGCGCATTGACACCAACGGACGAGAAAAGAGACAGTGAGTGGAGTGTCGACGGTCAGCCAAGACAAAGAGAAAGTGAGTGAGTGAGTGATTGGTTGGTGGCAGACATACAGAGTGGACAGCGCTGGCATAGCAAGCGAGTAGTTGGCGACAAGGTTGCTCGTAAAGTTTCTGCAGAAAAAAAGATAGAAGAGCGCACATTAATACATGAGCATGTGAGTTTGTAGCACTTGTACACCATTAAAGGCGTGCAGAACACGTACAAAACTTGGATGGTCCCTGACGAGGCGAACGCGCCGTCTGCAGAGGTGATTTGGTTGTGCGCGAGGTTGCTGAAATGCGCAGCATAACCACACACAAAAGCGGTTGGTTAGTCGACGGCGACATTCTAGAAGCAATAACTCGGCAAAGCGAGTGACAAACGTACAGCTGCTCCAAATTCGCTAGCGCGCGCACTTCGTCCGGAACGTACGCAAGTTTGCAGTTGACGAGCGACCTGAACGCAGATGAATGCAAGCGCACATACAACAGTTAGCTTCACCGGCAGGCAACCCAAACGATGGAACTCCACATGAGTAGAGAAAACGCAGTGACGTACAGCAACTTGATCGTCGCTGGCAGAGAGAGGTTCGCGGACGCGTCCATCTTCCAGTTCACCAGGTTCCTGTGTCATCCATCACATGAGGAAAAATTGGTAAGCGGGCTGCATTTTCACAAACACACTCGATAGCTCTTTGCCAGCTCTTACACTCGCGTGTACTTGTCGCCGTCTTTGAACGCCTTTTTGGGGTTGAACGTGTCGCCATCACCGTCCCAGGAGAGCAGGTCGCCGTCGATCGTGGGTCCACCGAAGAGCGAGAACGCCAGTGTCAGCGGTAGCGCAAGCAGCAGGGCGAGCGGCGCTACGAGAGAGGCGCGAGGGGCCATGAGCGCGTGCTTGCTTTAGCGCTCAGGTGGGGAGTCCCTCAGGCGTGGAGAAGGCGAGATGGCGTGCGAGTGAGTGAGACGCAGGAGATGGCAGGTGCAGCGGTCTCACTCTCGTTCGTTCTTCTGCTGATGGCGCTCCAGGAATCAGGTGGGACCAATGACCAGGAAACACCGTACCGTCTCCATCCGAATAATGACACAGGGGTACAAAAGGGTAGTGTGGGATGAGCATGAGCATGTCTCATGACTTCATTGAAAAAAAGTGGGAGCCACAGTGAAAAATGAATGAGCCCTGAGATGATGGAGGACTATTACAAGCCAAATGAATGGTGATTTTACAAGCCAAATGCCATGCATTCGTGGGATCTGCCTGCACAATGACGAGAGACTATCAGATGGATGGTGTTGTCGCGACGGGTGCTGTTGTAATGAGTTGCAGGCAGCCGCAGTTTGCCACCTTGATGAGTCTGAAGCATACACCGAATGTCAATGTCCGAATGTCCAGCGGTCGGCTAGTCAGTCTTTGTTCTAGGGTTACGAAGTAACCCTTTGCGAGCGGACGCACGATGAATGCTGACTGAGGTCACCCTTTCGGTCCATCGGACGAACATGGAGACAACGGCAGCGGCATGTGAGGGGAACGCCATGGCCGTAGACACGCACGCGGCGCTCCTGCTGCGCTACGGCGCGGGTGCGAGCTTCGAGGAGAAGGTGGCGTTCCTGACGGAGCAGCTGGCGGAGCTGGAGCATGTCAAGCAGTGGAAGAGCGCCATCAAGAGCGAGCTCGCCAAGCCTGAGTACTCGGTGGACCACCTGCAGAGCGTGCGCTCACTCTCATCGCTCGAGAACCCGCTGCTCTACTGTGTGCTGGAGAAGATGGGACTTGTGGCCTCGCTCAAGCGGTCTGTCATTGACTTGCACTGCACCGCGACCCAGGCGGTCATAACGGCGTCTGCCAAGCAGGAAGAAGCATTCCTCGTTCCGGAGATGCACAGCAACCACGGCTGCAGTCTGGATGTCGTGCTCCGCGCGCGAGAGAACTGGGAGACGATCACGCGCGAGGAGATGCTGCGGTTTGCAAGCGAGACTGGACGACCTCTCGTCGCTCCAGTCGCACCCAGCTCAGCTTCTTCAAGCATGCAGACAGCGACAACAGCAACAGATGGTACACCTGCAGAGAGCTCTTCAGAGCCAATCAGCAAACCGCAGAAACCCAGCGCGTCTCGCTTCCTCTACGACGGGTGAGCCTGTTGTTTTCATTACTTCAACCTATCTGTACTCCCATAACTCGGGGACTCATTTACGCCTATTTGATCCAGAAACGACCTGCTGCACGCTCTCCAAGCCATCAAACCGTCGAACCGGACAGCAGACGCAACTGCGCAAGCCCAAGAAGCATGGGGTAACGAGCCTGCTTACTCTATGAGATTGGGCTCGTGATTGCTATCAAACTATTGTTCCCACGCTCACTATCACACTGTTGATCCCTTCAGGCTCGATCCAGCTCCAGATGTACACGCCGCCATTTCTGGAGTTTCGGCGCCTCCTCTCCGAGCTGTCGCCCGTTCATGGCCAGCTCGGCTTGGACGAGCTCTTCTCGACTGAGCGGCAGGCGTTCCTGGCAGAGAAGAACCGCGTGGGCGACCTCGTGCTCACCCACCAGAGCGTGTCCATGGCGAGGCAGTACGCCAAAACGGGTTGCCCAACCAGCCTGCGGCCGCGGGTACGTCTCTTCGAGGTAGAGCAGTGACACACATGGGTTGAGCACTGACTTATTTCCTTTCGAACACTTGCACTGTCCTCACTTGGTTAGGTCTGGCGGCAAGCGCTGACGCTGTACATCAACGCGGAGACCAGACAGTACTTTGACGGTCTGCAGAGCCAAGTCGCGCAGTGGAAGTACCTCACCGACGACATGTACTTGCTCGACCTCCAGCAGACGTTCGACAGCTCCGACTACTTTGTCTTCGAGGACCATCTCGAGAGCGTCATCATGGCGTTTACGAGAGACAGTTACGTGCAGCAGCACGCGCTTCAAGTCAATGGCGCTGTATTGGCACCACCATCTGTGGATACAGTCGGTCAAGGTCTAGAGTCAAGCTCCATCGTTCCGCCCAACGGTGTCCTCCCTTTCAGCGGGCTTGTGATGTATGCAGCGCCGCTCACCTACCTCTTCAACGAGCCAGTTGAGATCTACTACGTCTTTCGAGAGATGTACATCCGCTACTGGAGCAAGCTCAACGCGATTCGCACAGACAAATCCACGATCCTCGGTCTCTGCAAGCTCTTTGAAGAGCTCACCGTGCGCTCCAGCGCCTCGACAGTCTTCCACCTGATCAACATCAGCATTCAACCGCTGGACATCGCGTTCCCATGGATCCAGGGGGCTTTCTCGGGAGTGCTGGAGATCAACCAGGTGCTCTTGCTCTGGGACCGAGTGATTGGCTACGATTCGCTTGAGCTGATCGCGATTTTCGCCGCGGCGTTGTTCCATTTTCGAGCCGAGGAGCTGGAAGCTACTACATCGATGGAAGACATTGACGAAGTGTTTACAGAGCTCACTGAGATTCAAGTGGTGCCAATTTTGCAAGAATACCTCTTTTTGCTGTCCTAGAAGCCTGTAAACAAAGTCCGATTCTTATCGTTGGCGGAATGCGCTGTCCGTGCGACGGATCAGTCTCAGCATCGCGCTCTTGAACGCAGCATAGTCGGAATATCGCGGCAGGCTGATCGAGTGGGCTTCATGGTCCACATGCGGCATTAGCGCATCGCACTTGGAAGCCTGCTCGTCATCGTCATCGAGCAATGCAGTATCATCGCCATCGTCTTCTATCGGAGTATACCTCAGTACCTTGATCTGACGCTCACTGGTCGCTGTCTCGCCGTCGCTCAGAAGGAAGAAGTGCTGGTTGACGGCTGTGAATGACTCCGCCAGTATCAAGAGCACCAGCTGCTGCTCCTCGACGACCAGTTCCGAGATGAGTCGTGACAGCCACGCTATTATCTCGACGCTCTCGGGAAAAGACGACCAGTCCATCGTGCTCTCCCAGTCCACAGCTCTGGCGCTCAGCGTACTTCTTCGGCCATTTATGAGAATGCGGAACTCGTCGGGGTGGAGAATCTCCAAGACTGATGGGATCACGTGCGCGAAGCCGCCCGCGAAGCTCTGACCGTACAGCAGCCAACGAACGTCGCTCGACTCGTTTGTGCTAGTCCCCAAACCGAAAGCGCAACGAAGAAACGAGGATGAAAAGTCCATAATGCCGCGTAGAGAGACGTTATAGAGCACGAGATGAGCGACGAGCTCGCCCAATAAATAGAAATCAAGCAGCTTTTCGCTTCGCTCTTGTTCGGAGTAAGGCTGTGGAGTATTCTCCGCAGCTGGACTCCCACTCTGCACTAGAAGACCCGGCTCGATCGCGGAAAGACCACCGGCTAGCCGAATTAGCACCAACTTCAGCACAAAGTCATCGCGATCACCGCCACGACCAGCTTTAGCCTTGTCCGTTACCGCTGGTGCTCGGTCGGTTGTGAACTGCATCGGCGCGCGGAAATCTTCAGGCTCGAATTGTTTCCCCATGTGCACGAATTGCTTCCAATACGACTCCCTCGAGGACGAAAACACAAACTTGATGCCTTTTCGACATGGTGAGGTGGACTTCGCTGCTGCTGCTGCTGGGACTGGTGTTGTCTCATAACTTTCGTCTCTCGATGTATCTCTCAGCGTCGGGAACACAAACTTGTCGAAATAGTCGAGTTTGTTGTCGAGGCGCAGGATGAACGCGTTGTTGAGGAAGATGTTGTTCATCCGCTCGATCCGCTCCAGATCGCACTGACACCAGTCGTTTATCATGTCAAAGCACGTCGGGTCCGTCACAATTCTCCTCTTCCACTGCTCTATGATCTCTCTTTGCTCGAACTTCACTGTCATGCGGTTCAGTCTGGAAAGCTGCTTTGTGAGCTTGTACGGGAGGAATTCCTGGATACAAGCCGCATTATCCGCATACAAAATCGGAATCCACCCTTGCGCGTCCTTGGCTGTCGTTCTTGATCCCATGAGCAGTAGCGTGCGGACGCACAGGTGAAAGCCACCCTTCGCAGCGATGTGAAGCGCAGTCTCTGACGAGTCCGCACCAGTCGTGGCGTGAATGTCCACAAACTCGGAGCCACAGAGATACGCCAAGAGCTCATGGTTTCCGGACGCAGCTGCGAAATGGACCCCCATCCATCCATTCGGCGCTCGGGCGTTGATAAACGTGCCGAGCACATCGACGTCGAACATCAGTCTGATACTCTCCTTCGCGATCACCGCAGCTTCGGTTATGCTGAGCTTGCCAATCGACTTCACAGACGCAGCTTTGCAGATCAGGTGGAAGGGCAGCAAGCCATCACCTGATCTCTCCTGCATCAGCGTCGGCTGTGCTTGCAACATGATCCGGTAGATTTCGACTGTCGACTTGGTGATCGCTCGACTCGCGTAGTGGATTGGAAAATTGGACTCGAGGTCGCCCACAACAGCCAGCTTCCGGTCTTTCGTCAGTAGCGACAAGCAGATGTCGCTCAGCGTAGTAGACTCGAGCATGCAGTGGAATGGCGTGCGACCTCTTTTGTCTTGATGGTCGAGAAGTTTCGGCTCCTGATTCAGAAGAAATAGTACGCTCCTCGGTCGCCCGCCGAGCACTGCATGATGGAGTGCGTTGAGGCTCGCGGCGTCGGTCGCAAAGACGTCAACTTTGGCCACTTGGACCAGGTATTGAACGCAGTTTGCAAGTCCGAACTGAGCCGCCTTCATCAGCAGAGTCATATTCTGATCCTTTGGATTTCGCCACCCTTTCTTGCTTTCTTGCCCGGCGTTTTCGCTCAGTAGCTTGAGCAGCTGGACGGAATTCTTACTCTCGCAGCACTGGAATAGCCACGCGATGAGTTGTTCCTTCGCCCCAGTGAGACGTGATCGGAATGCTGCTGGGTCACATTTGGAGCAGATGTAGCGTGCCGTGAGCTCGCCATGTCCAATTACCCCCACGCAATCAGCATGCTCCCAGACGCCGCACTCATCATTCCAGCAGTGGAGCCACCTTCCCGCGTACGTGCCGATCGATTCAGCGCCACAGACACAGCGAATCTCTCCAATGATCTCGGACACGTCCAAGGAACTTTCGTCAAGATCGTCATCGCCTTCGTCAATCACCGTCAAAACAGGAACTACCTCAGAGCTTTTTGAAGAACCACCACGACTACCTGCTGCTGCTGCTGAACTTGTAGGAGTCGGTGTTAATTCGGAAGAGCTCTTCAGCTGTTCTGCTTGAGTCGACGGAGTCGGTACTTTCAGCACAATATCATCGTCACTGTCTTCTTCTGCCGACTCCTCTTGCTGTTTCCGTAAGCGTTTGAACCGCTTGGACACTGCGCTGGATCCAATAGAGAAACTATTGCTACTGCTTGCGCCAGCAGCACGGGGTTGAGCGTTTCCAGATGCCAGGTCTTGATGATCGTCGTCGTCGTCGCTCGTATCGGAGCCAGTATCTACACGCTTGGGGCGCTTTCGTACACGGGGCGCGTCGGCGCTTCTTTGTGTAGCCGCTGCTTTCTCGACGTGTTGCTGCGCTGGAGGAGCTTGCTCATTCCGATTCTGCGTGCCACCTCTAGCATGCTCTCTTTCCACCACTGCTGGGGCTTGCTGCTGCCTCGATGGCGCCGGGTCCACCGACTGCCTAGAAGTGTTACTCGCAGGTAGTTCTCTTTGCTCTCGTGCAATCTCAACTGGTGGTCTTGCCTGCGGTCGCTGCTGTTGCGATTGGTTTCGATTGTGATTCGTGGCAGCGAACTGCTGTTGCTGCTGCTGTTGCTGTACGCGTGCTGGAGCAGGCACTGCGCGAGTCGGCTGGATCTGTCCCACAAATCTGTTCAGAGTCGGCTTCACATCTTGTGCATTAAGTTGAGGGTTCGCCGCCATGGTTCGCCGCCGTCGAAGGTATTGGTAAAACTGGCGAAATTCGTCGTGGTGCAGCCACAACTCGACTTCCGTCTGGAAACTCCGTATACTATGCGTATAGATCCGATCGCGGAACCCCCACGAGTTGATGCTGCTTACATAGAACGCCTGCAGCAGGTTGCCGAAATTTCGCTCCAGGAGCTCAATCGGCAGCCATGTCACCATGCCGCTCTGCCATCGCACGCGCACGAGCTCCCAGCTCACATTCGCGGAGAAGCACTGCACGAGATCCAGAATTTTGACGATATCCCACGGCGAGATGTTCGGGAGTGGCAGTAGTTGCTGCTTCGGCAGATCCTGGAGCTCGAGTGTCGTCCGCACAGTCTGCGTGTACAAATCGCCTTCGCTGGACATCACGATGAACTTGCGCAGCACCACAAAGCGCGCATAGTACTGGTAGTACGCAGGGTTTGCGTGGATTAGCAGCTGCTGCTGGAAGGCGTCGGGGAGCTGCGAGCGTAGGCACAGGTCACCCGTCGTGGGCAGCACGATCGTGATCCGTGGACCTCCTTTCGGCGGCAGCGGCGGGTACGCCTTGATGCGCATGTCCTCCGCCATGGCTGCGGCTGTGGATCTAGAGCGGTAGAAAGAGCCCACACACGCACACACGCACACACGCACGCACACACAGAAGTGCAGCAGTAGTGGCTGCAGTCGACTGTTCTCCTCACGCGCTTGCTTCGTGGTCCCAGCAGCGCGCAACCGACTCACTCGCTTCCTTGCTGGATGGGTTTTGTCTCCAATTGGTATTGCGTGAGGATTAGCACGAACGGCTGTGTGTACTGTTAAGTGGGTAATAGTGGCTCCACGGGGGCATTTCTGATCCAGAAACAGTGTGGTCCACAATAGATTGTTTTGCCACAGTTGCAAGTTAAGAATGGATTCGTCACAGCTCTGTTTAGCTGTAATACGCTAGATCTCAGTTGCCAATTGAGGGGACTTCGACGCTGAGCTGTCACGACCGGTTGTTCGTTCAATTGGCACCGTCTCCCCCCCACAGTCCAATTGCCGCTGTTGTTGTTGGTGGACACGCTGGCTGTTTGTTCTCCACAGTGATTCGCAGCCCGCCGAAATCCGACGGGAGTGAGCGACTGCAGCGCGTGAACCATCGCCGCCGCAAGACGCACGAGCGAGCAAGTCATTGAGCGAGTAAGCGCATGGCGGGCGACGGAAGTAACGAGGCGCGCGTGTCGCTGCGCCGCCATACCACGGGCGTCGTGAGCTTCGGCGACACGGCCGATGTGTGCACCGAGACGGACGACGTGGACGTGGAGCTCATGCAGCGCGACATGAAGAAGCAGTTCCTGCGCCATTCGAGCGTGCTGTTCGCCGGCGGCGTGGCCGGCAGCATTGGCAAGACCGTCACGGCGCCGCTCAGCCGCCTCACAATCCTCTTCCAGGTGCACAGCATGGTGTCGACGCGCCACACGGACAAGTTCTCCTCGAGCGTCTTTGGCGCGTTCACGAAAGTGCTCAAGAACGAAGGTGCGCTCGCGTTCTGGAAGGGCAACGGCGCGAGCGTGCTGCACCGCTTCCCGTACTCGGCGGTCAACTTCTTCACGTTCGAGATGACCAAGACCACAATCATCGCGCAGCACCACCCGATGTTTACGGAGAACTCGTGGACGACTCAGTTCGCGTCGGGTGCGTTTGCTGGCGCCGTCGCCACTGTCGCGTGCTACCCGATCGACCTCATCCGCACGCGCCTGGCGACTCAGTTAAACTCAGATATCCGGTACCACGGCATCCGCCACGCAGCACAGCGTATCCGAGCGGAGGAAGGCGTGCGCGGGCTCTACCGCGGTCTCGGCGCGACGCTGGCGGTCACAGTGCCGAACCTGGCGATCAACTTCACACTCTACGAAGCACTGAAGGGACACATGGTCATCTTTCGGAAAGTGCAGCGCTCGTTAGGATTAGAAGGAGACGAGAAGATTGCGATGGACGGAGAAGAGCACCAGATCAGTGTGCTCGACACGCTGGTGTGCGGCGGTCTGGCGGGTATCGCGTCGTCGCTGGTGACGTTCCCGATCGACGTGGTGCGTCGCCGCCTGCAGATCTCGGCGATCCACGCAGACTTGCATGGCATCCCGCCGACGCCCGGCGGCATCGCGACAGAGCTGCTGCGGACTCAGGGCGTGCGCGGCTTCTACCGCGGACTCACCCCGGAGCTCATGAAGGTAGTGCCGATGGTCGGCATTACGTTTGGTATGTTTGAGCGATTAAAGAAGCTCATGATCATCGATTAAAGCAAACGGCGGCGGGCGAGCGAGGGAAATAGATAGAGTTCGGCATTGCTGCGTTTCGCTTCGGGCGGTCAACCAGGTATCGCCGCGTTGCTCCTCTGTTTTTTTTTCTTTTCTTTCTGTCATGTTGTCGTTCCATGCGCTGTCGAGTTGTACGCTCGCGGCGGCGCCTTTTAATAACAAACTCTGGTTGTAATAGAAAATCTTCATCGTCTTCAACAAGCGGAAGGATCGCCAAGTGATCTATGGATCTATGAAGGCATGATGGTGGTGATGCGCATGGATGGAGTGACGAATCTAAAACCTGAGGAGGTAAATAAGATCGACTGACCGTGTAAAAAGTAATGAAAAGACAGGTTGTCGCCTTGTATTGTACACTTGCTTGCTTTACAATCGGCGGCAACACCTTCTTCCTACGGAAGGCGGAGCGTCTCATACTGTGCGCATCACTCGCGTGTGGCGCCCGCGCTCATCCGATGTGATGGAGAAGGAAAACCGCGTTGAGACAGTGAGTGAGTCGGTCGATCAGTCGGTCGTCGAGACGGACAAGGGACGGACGGACGGACGAGCTCAGCGCATTTGGTACGAAAGCGAAGAAGAAAAAAAATAATATAATAAACGACAATCCAACCTGTACATGCTGCCGACTCGCTGCTGCTGCTGCTGCTGCTCTGCTGCTCGCGCCTTCGTCTTCGTCTCCCCTCCATGTCGACTCGCTCTTTCCACTGAGAGGGAACACATAGCTGCTTGATTAAAATTTCACGGATTGGTGGTGGTTATTGGGTATTTTTGCTTTTTGTCTTGTTTCTCGTTGCTGATCGGTCGGTCCGCTGCTCGCTCGCCCTCGCACTGCTTCCTTCGCGCTCGGGTTTGCAAGCCTAGCGGGATTGTTGTATACACGTGTGTCGTCTCGGGACTGGCGCTTGGCTCGAACGCACTGGAAAACTTTAAATTGAGACGGAGGAGATCTTGGTCGGTCTAGCTGGCCCCCACTCGTTCTCTAGCTGGGTGTAGACGCCCTCGGGAGGAGGGAGACACACTTCGAGCTCCCATGGCGTCGAGTCGATTTCTTCAGTGTGCTTCCACGTGAGGATCACTGGCGTGCCGTCGCTCTTGTCTAACAGCGAGCTGATCTGCCGTAACACTTGGCCCTTGGATTTATTTACTACCAGCCGGTGGTTGATCGCGTACAGCGTGTCGCCGATGCGCAGCCCGGCGCTGGCTTCGGCCGGACCCTTCTCGCCTTGCCAGTTAGTCGGGTTCGGACCCTGGACGCGGTTGCGCGGCACGAGGCGCTTCCCCTCCATTCTATAATAATCTGTGACGATGACTTCCGCGTTCTGCATCAGTCGGCTGCCGCTGGTCTTGACGACGACGCCTAATCGCTTGAACACATCCTGCTTGCGCATGTTGGTGGGCACGTCCAAAAGCGCCAGCTGTCCGCGTGGGCCAATCTGCACGGTCTGGGTGGCGGCGCTTCCGTTCGCGTCGATCCCTCCCAGTCGCACCTCTGTCTGCCGGTCGTGGCTCAGGCTCGTGGCGTAGATCGGGCCGACGTAAAAGTCGCCTCCACCGGGCAACCCATTTCGCGACCAGCTCTGCCCCATCGGCAACGTGCGGCTGCTGCTGCTGCTTGCGGTCTCTCTCTCGGGCTCAAAAGTGCTCGCGTGCGTCCTCCGTCGGCCGAGCGCGCACTGCTGCTGCTGCTGTCTCTTTCTGTCTCTGCGGGCGTGCGGACACTCGCTCGCTCGCTCAATCGCTCAGTCGATCGCTCGCTCGCTGGGAATGGGAAATGTGGAAGCAAAAGTACCTCGCGTGCGTTTGTGCCCGAGTGACTTCCCTTCGGGATTGGCTGACTAGATTGATTTTGCTTCGGGACAGCTGTCCCGCATGAAAAACTGTCCCGAAATATTCATTTTGGAAAAGTGGATTGAGTAACAATCTGTAAGTCCTCTCTATGGCAGAATTGCCTCGTGATTTCTATTTGAGTGCTTCAAGACACAGCCTGTCGAGACCGTTTTGACTGTGGGTGCATCCTCTGTCGTCAGCGAGTAGGGGAAACCAACAGAAAGAAGTCGTGCTCCAGTATTGCTTTCCATTCGGCGGCAGACAGCAATGGACGCACTCACTCACTCACTCACTGGATGGCTAGCTGGATGAATGGCCATATGGGGATTACAAATGGTGGCTTTCACTTTCGGGACCAAGGGCTCCAATCTATGCTCACGCTCATGTGAGATTAGCCAATGCGCTTCCGACTGTACCTACGGAGCTCACGGGAAAACCAGCTGTCTATCACCGTGTGGTATTCCCCGTGCTGTTTCGAGACTCTTTTCCAGCCAGTTGTCGCACACAATTAAACAGCTGCCTCAAGAGGTGCAAATTATCCGGATTTATCTGACTGATCCTCTTTTAAAACGATGGCTCGGACGTGATACACACACATTATTCGGTCTTTATCCGACCTTCAACACCTACATTCGCCCGCACTTTGTCGAAGCCACGCTGTACCACGTGAGTTGAGGTTGCGGATGGATGTGCGCTGTAAGCAGACAGAGCGCAACCCAGAGGCGCAGCAGCACCAGAAGCAGCATGAGCCTCTTCCGACGCGTGCTCCCGCGGCGGCTGCACGCTCTCGGCGTGGCGACCGCGTCCTTCAACTCGACCGGCGCCGCCGCAGCGCAGATGCGGCCGGACACGCAGCGACTCGTCGATGGCGTGTTGGCGGGCAATCGCACGGCGCTCAGCCGCTCCATCACACTCGGTAAGCGCCAAGTTGAAGCTGCCGATGCTTCTTGATTTGGTTGTAGATTTGACTATTAGTGGCAATGGTGATCATAAGTGAAAAGATAGCTAACCCTCCACAATCGGCCATCTCATAAACAGTCGAGTCCTCACTCAAGAGTGACGAGCAGCAGGCGGAGTTGCTGCTGGACGCTGTGCTCACACACAGACGAGAGGCGAGCGCACAGGAGAAGGAGTTCCGCGAGCTGCCGACGTTCCGCGTTGGCATTGCAGGCCCACCAGGCGCTGGGAAATCTACTTTCATCGAGACGTTGGGCCAGTATTTAACCGCGAAATCTCACAAGGTGGCAGTCTTGGCGATTGGTGAGACTGCGCGTTTCTTATGTTCCCGATCGACTGATTCAAGTGTTTTCTGGCGAATTGGCTGGTGCTAAAATGCATTGTTGCTGTCTTCTATTTTGTTAGATCCGTCATCGTCAAGGTCGGGAGGATCCATTCTCGGCGATAAGACGAGAATGACACATCTCTCGAATGACCCGAACGCGTTTGTGCGTCCATCGCCTTCTCGAGGCACGCTTGGCGGTGTCGCGCAACATACCAACGACATTGTTTTGTTGTGCGAAGCTGCTGGCTACGACATCATCCTCGTTGAGAGCGTCGGCTTGGGACAATCGGAAATCGTGATCGACGACACGGTCGACATGGTCATGCTGTTGGTCCCGCCTGCAGGAGGAGATGAGCTCCAAGGATCGAAGAAGGGCATCATGGAGATTGCAGATGTCATTGTCGTGAACAAAGCGGACGGAGCGCTCGAGAGGTGCGTTATCCCAATTGATTGTTGTCTAAAATCCAACCTCTTGAACCATTGTGGCATTGCTACACACTTTCTGCTGCATTTTGCTCCAACAGCGCAGCGAAACATGCTGCGGTTGACTACATGCACTCACTGCAGCTTATGCGACGCAAGGATCCAGACTGGCAGCCAAAAGTACGTCCACATACAATGCATGAAAATGCTCATTGATGTGCCACCAGGTTAACCTCTTGATGTGCATTCCAGGTAAAACTCTGCTCGGCTATTGAGAAGAGGGGAATTGACAAGGTCTGGGACGTGATCGAAGAGTATCGGACCAGCATGAATGAACTGAACAAAGTAAGTCGATGCATTTGCTTACATACGACTAGTTTGAGTTAATAGTATGACCAACTTATGTGTTTATTTCTTGTAGATTGCGCAAAAGCGCAACACGCAGAGCTCCAAGTGGATGTGGAACCAGCTCAGTGAGCAGCTCATGAGGTCGGTGACCAAGAATGCGTCAGTCAAGTCCAAGGCGGAGAAAATGAACGAAGACTTGGTCAGAGGATACATCAGTCCGCGATCCGCGGCTGCCCATATCCTCGATCTCTTCCTCACAGCGCAGCTTGACAAGGACGGTAAATGAGACCAGATTGAATTTCATGTATCAAGTTTTTGAAGCAGGATGTCTGTGCTAGGTTCGTTCACCCTCCTTTCATTGTCTTCTACATGAACCAAGAGGGGAAGGGTGCGAGTACGCACAAATCCCGCTCATCTTTGATTTAAATATACAGGTCGTGCTCTGTAGATTGTACTTGTACATAAGTCTTTTGTTACAGGTTAGTGACCGGATCGATGATTTAATAGATAGATGACATGGACGGGATCTGCTCCGTTGCGATCATCGTGAGCCCCATCGGACTTTGGCCAGGAAACGGCGCACTTTCAGCAACGACATGTCCAGGTAAGCTGCTCGGGTGGCTGAGCAAGTTTGGGTGTGAGGACACCTGCTTTTGTCTACTCACGTCTTGAAGTTGGAGTAGTGCAGAGCAGGAAAGAACTTGCAGCGCACAAAGCTCCGCTTCAATTAGACTCGACAGGCGCTGACGGATGTTGGGTGACACTTTCTCCAGCAATTCCTCTTGCGACGGGAGTAGCTCAACCCCGCCCGCTTCGCGCGTCACGAGTTTCCGTTGGTGCTTGAATTGGTTCTGTCCAGCCTTCACAAGTGGCTGAAGAGAGAGGGCTGTGTCAGCTGCAGAGATGGCTCGAGATCGTTTCTTCGTCTGGAGGGTTGGCTCCTGATTCACAGCAGGGTTATTGAACAAGTTCGCCAAGTTTGACAGTACCGGAGCTGACGTGGGAGCTGGATACGACGGCGTTGGATGGATACTGCTGATTGGGAAAGCGACTTTTTCAAAAGTGCTTGCTGGTCCAGATGGAACCTGAGTTGATCTCTGGCTCGTGCTCGAGTCCGTATCGCCGCCGTCATCTCCACTGTTCATAGCTGCAGAGGACCCATCATCGCTGTAGTATCCGTACAAGCTGTTGGTTGACTGAGACGCACCACCCTCTAGTTGTGGCAGAAGTCCGCTGTGCTTGCGCATCTCGTCGTCCCGAGCAAGCTTCGCGAAGTATTTCTGGGCGTGACTGCGGATTTGTGCTGACGTTCGAGTCTTGATCTTGGACGCAACTTTCTTCCACTCGCGACCATACAATCGCAGTCCAGCGAGAAAACTTTGGTGCTCCTGTTCTGTCCAACGACCGCCGTTCATTCCCATTTGCGGTTTGATCCTCTCCATCTTCGCTTTTGAGCTGCTGCCGACGGCTGATACTATGTCTGGTGCCATTGATGATGTTATTTGGCTCATCGTTGTTGCTGCTGCGATTGGCGATACGGACGGAGCATTCGAAGGCAGAGCCAACGCGGACACTGCAGGCGAGCTGGTCGAGATGTCGTCGTCTAGCACTTCAGTGGTCGCCGGCGCGATGATCGATGCGACGGAAGACGCGGCAGACACAACCGTCACTGCTCCAAACATGACCTTGGTTGTCGTTGGCGAAGTGGAAGGCTCGAAGCTCATCGTATCAGTGCGTATTGACGATTCTCCTGCAGCCAGCTCTGGCTGCGACAGAATAAAATTAACATGATGAGAGATCCAAGATTTGCGGTGGGTATGCATCTGTTTTATCTTGCTCTTACCTTTTCTGCTGTATTGTAGATCCTCAGCTCAAAATTTGCTTGCAGCCGGATCTCTGTCTGCTTGGAGAAGATACGCTTCTTCTTGAGCTCAGGCGCAACTTGAGAAATGATCCTCTTGTTGCTCAGGAAAGATATTTTTTTCTCACTGCAACAAGCAGCCGTTGTTCGTTTCACGGCATCCATGAAGAGCAGCGGCCGCGTGAGTGCAAGCAGTTACGATTGGTGTTTCCGAATCCTTGGGCTTTTATTCCGGACGACGGCGCTGCCGCCTGCACTCTAGCAAAACCACCGACCACCCGGTCTTGACTGGGAGACCTGGCAGCATTGAGCCGGCTCAAACAGGAACAGGAACGGGAGCAAAACAAAGCAAAACAAAACGTACAGGCAAATATATCCAGGAGGAGAGCATGCGGAGCATGCATGCTCCGAGCGAGTAAGAACCGCAGCGACCGCTATATTTAGGCACTGGCCCACCATCGCAGGAGATCTGTGTGGCCTGCGGCATCACGTGGGACGGAGGCGAGCAGGAGGGGATAAAGATAGAGGTATATAGGGAACAGAGCTAACCGCTGATGAACTAACTGCTGACTGACTGTCCTGCTCTGGCTTGCACCTCCCTCGTCACACAAGAGATCGTGGTGGTTTCGTTCAAGCCAGCCCCAATATCTGTTATTATTCGCACCGATCAAGTTGAGAGACTGGCTGCTTCTGCGCAGGATCCGCCCTGGACTGAGAGGGCGAGCGCAACGCACGCTGGAGGCGAATCTTTTTCAGTTCACCAGACGGAAACCAGGCTAGTTTCGCAGCCTCTTAAACAAAGGCGTTCACGGGCGGGTTTCCGTTTCCAGTCACAAACCCCACGAAGGCGTCGGTATCCAAATCCGGGACAGTGCGGCGGTGCTCTTCTTCCATCACCGACTGTTCCTCGGCGAGTTCCTCCCACAGGGCTCGGTGTGGCTCCGTAAGTGAGTCCCACTCGTTGACCCACATGGCCTTCGTCCAGCGCTCGCGCTCGGGCTTCTTGGATTCCACGAAATAGAGGAACCCAAGCGTTTCTACTTTGTGCCGCTTGCGATGATCGCTTTCGCTTTCGTCTCGCATGTTGAAGCTCCGGTGGTGATGGTGACTCGTGTCAAAGTGGAGTTGATCGTCTGAGTGATGGTGATACTCGTCATCGTCGTCGTCGTCTTCGTCGCGGTCATCCTGACGGAGATCTCGTGTTCCCAGCACCACTCGCGCACTCTCTTCCAGGCGCCGCTGCTCTTCCTCATCGCCACCGTCGTCGTCCTCGTCGTCCTCGTCTTCCACATGCTCGGACGCCAACTCCTCCCAGAGCGTGTGATGGGGCTCCGACATGTTGTTCCAGATCGCGGTGATCTCGTCGTACGACAGCCCCTCGTTCTCTCGGCGCTTGGCGTTCAGAAAATGTCGGAACCCGAGCGACTTCTTCCTCGTCGCCTCCGCTTCCTCTATGCGCGCTTGCTCCAGCCGTGAACGATACTCCCGCATCTCTGACTCGTAGCGCAGCTTATCTTCCACCGCCATGCGGTGGTACGGCTCTCTCTCGGTCTCCAACATCTGCCGCCACATGCGACCACAGAGCGCCGAGCACTCGTTGTGGGACATCTGATACGTCGCGAGGATCTCCTGTCGCTTTGACATGTACATGAGGTTGTACGCCGTCTGCGGGCGGCGAGGGATCTCGGGATCCTTCTTTCGCCTGCTCTTCGCCGACGCAACCATCTCTGTGAGCTTGCGCTTCTTCTTCACGTTCGAGCGCTCCGCCGCTTGTCTCTCGGCGCTGTAGCTATCTGTGAACGAACTGCTGGTGCTGCGCGGCACTTGCGCGCCGAGGTACTCTTCCATTTCCTTTTCAAACCGCTCGACGTCGTGCTCTGCTTTCCGCAAGTATGGCTCTCTGTCGTGGGCGCTCAGCGATTTCCATGTTAGCCCAACCTGCCGCATCACTTCGTTGTGCTTGAGTCGGGGCTGCTGGAGCTGGAGCTCCCGGCGTTTGAGCGTGAGGTAGATGTGGTACGCCGTCATGGGCAGTCCAGGCGCCTCCGCGTCACTCTTCGCCACTTTTCTCAGCTCATCCAGGCGCTTTCGCGCGCGCACGACGTTGGTCGACAGATACGCAGGCGGCTTGTACGCGTTCACCTCGGCTTCGTAGCGCATCTGGTCTTGCTTGGCCATGGAGTACCACACACTTTTGTCTTCCTCCGAGAGACGCTTCCACAGCTGACTCATCTCGACGCGAAACTCGTTGATCGTCATGTTCAGCAGTGTGAAGCTCTCGCGATTGTGGCTCATGAACAGCTGGAAGCCCGTCTTTGGCGGCTTTGGGGCGTACGGATCTTTAATCGGCTTCTTCACGAGTGCTGACACCGTTTCCTGCAAATAACAAAAGAACGACGAAGGGCCATTAGTTTGTAGCTACAGACACATATCAGCGAGGTCTAGCTGCTCTCTACTGACCGCCATCGGCTCGCGGTACTCGGCGATCTCTTGCTGGTAGCGCAACTTGTCTTGCGCTGACATGTCCTTCCAGATCTGCAAAAGCACCACATCAAACAATTCGGTTAGCCAGACAGCTAGCACACGGATAACAGATCAAGTTGCACCAAGTGATAGCGCACACCTGCCGTTCCTCCTCCGAGAGCGACTTCCAGTGGCGTCCGACCTCCTTCGAGACGAGCGTGGACTCCATGTCTGGGTTCTCGCTCAGGAGCTCCAGGCGCTTACTTCTCCAGTAGCAGATATACGCCGTGTCCGGCTGCTTGGGCTGGTTCTTGCTCTTCTTGCGCTTGATCGGCACGCTCACCTGGTCAGATATCAGTTGCACCAAGAGGTTTGAGTGAGCGAGTGAGACGACCAACCACCACCTTCGCAAATAATGTATTTAGGACGCACCTCTTCCGAACGCTTCTTCTCGAGATACTGCTCCAGCTCCGTCTGGAAGCGCGCCTTGTCGAACTGCGCCAACTCGATCCAGGGCTTGCGCTCGTACTGCGTCAGCGCCTTCCACTGCCGCCCGACCTCCGCCGACACCTGCTGCACCGTCCAGTCCGAGTACATGGCGGCCACTTCGCTGCGGCGCGTCGTGGAGAAGTGAAGGTACGCGTTCTTCGAAGGCTTGGGCGCCTCTCGGTCAGGGCGCGCGTGCTGCCGTTTCTTCCTGGCGCCGCCGCCGCCACCGCCCAACAGCTCCATTTGCTGCCCTCTCATTGCTCTTTCGGTCGAATGAGGTGTGTGTGTTTTGGGGGGGGGGGTCTACTTACCCCTTTCCCTCTTGGGCTACCCACACCCAAGCATTGACCAATCAAAAGATATACAACAAAAACTAACAGTTTTGAGTGGATTATACAAAAACATTAAAGCCAATGAGCGAAAGGTTGTCAGTGACCCTGCATCTTCCGCACAGCAATAGAGATCGCCGAGCCGCAGATGATCAGCGCCCCCACGGCGCTCCACTCGTTGATGCGCTCGTGTAGCAGCGTCACGTCCCAAACGAACACGAACACCACGTCCAGATAGCGCATGACAGAGGCCGTGCCGGCGCTCTCCAGTTGGAAGCCGCGCGTGAGGAAGAGCTGCCCCACGAAGCCCAGGAAGCCCGTGCCCAGCACGGCGAGCCACACGTCCCACGACATCTCAAGCACAAATTTCTGTGCAGGTAGACAGTTGAATAGAGAGCGTCGTCAGATAAGAAGCCATGCATTCTCAATGACACCAAAACAACTTCGTACCTGCTCAACTAGCAGCAGCGACAGCAGCGACAGCACGGACGACGTGAGCAGAAAGTAGTTGATCACCACGAGGTAGTTCACCTGCTGCAGGCGACGCATGCTCACGTACACCACCGCCTGCCCCACCGCACCGAGCAGCGCACAGGAGATCACAAACGTCGACCCATCGGTGTCCACCGTAGCGTGGTCACTGCCGAAGAGGAATGTCGGACGCGCCACGCAGATGACTCCGACGAACGAGAAGAGCGCGAAGCCGAAATTGACCGCGTCGATCTTCTCGTTCAGCACCAGTGATCCCTACAATACGCACACATAACAACCATTAGGATTGCTGCGGTTTGACTAATAAGGAAGGCGTAACTTAGCAAAGCTGGACAGCTCAATAGGACGCACCAGGAAGAAGGTCATGACGGGACTCGTGAAGATTAGCACGCTTGCGTCGGCAAGCACCATTTGCTGCATGGCGTAGAAGCCCAGTGACATAGCGCAGCAGCCGACGACGCAGCGCGTGGCGAGCGCCAGGCGGTAGGGCTTCTCGACGTACAAGCTCACGCCACTGACGCGCACAGCAACCTTGGGTTCAACAAACAGCAACGTAAAACAAAATACACGGAAACAAGTTCATGTTCGTTAGCGAGAGTTTGCGTTTCTACCCACTCACGACATGGATACACACACGCATGTACCAGATTGAGTAGCCACGCGACGAACGCGCGCCAGAAGACGGTCTCCATGGACGGCAGCGTCTTGGACGCGTACTTGATCAGCGTCGAGAGCAGACTGAAGGTGAACGCGGACGCCGCCACGAGGATCATCCCTCTCAGCTGAGCGGCGCTGAGCTTCCTGTACCATTTGCAGATGATCTTAGGCAGGCGAGAGCCGTGCTGGAGGGCGGCGTCGCTGGCATGGCGGGCAGCGAGCAGCGGCAGCTCCTCGACCTGCTTCATGACCTTCTTGCCGGATTCGGTATTGGCCGCCGCGGCGACCGCGAAGCCGACGACAGCGGGCACTGGCATGGCTGCTGGGTGGACTGAAGAGAGCGCGCTGCAGCAGCTGCTGGTGTGATACCAGATGGCGGCGGGCTCCGGACTGGACCAGAGCGCCGGCGATCTCTTCCGCTCCAAACAAACAGCAAGTGGCTCGGATCCGGACCCGAACCGTTTCCTATTTGAGCGAGAATTCTCACCAATTCCGATACTTAGGTTATTGTCGATTCTCAGCATTTTTTTGGGAACTACAGGCAATCCTCCCAAATTGACACATCACTTCTATTTTATACCCCGTCAAAAGCGATAATAGTGTCGAAAAAGCAGTTGAGTGGACCAATTTACTTGCGCAGCCGCCCACACCTGCCACAGCCACTCATGCCTGCCGCG
>JAADVO010000403.1:0-28880 GCA_023335655.1 Globisporangium spiculum | reverse complement strand
CTTCGACATCATTGTGGAGCTGGACCACGTGGACCGCGGCCGATGCCAGATCATCTGGGACGTCGGAGAGGCGGTGGACGCGGTGCTACGTGGTGAGGGCTACGCGTTTGAGGTGCGCAAGCAGACGGTGGACGCGCGCGGCATCCTGAATCTTTAGACGCACGAGGAGCAGGGCTGTATTTGACACTCGGGTTGGACTACGATCCTGAGAATCAACAGGTGCTCTACTCGCGCTGTGTGGGAGAATCCTAACGAGAGCTACAGACTAACCAGGCGTCTGGGGATTAATCTGTACGATAAAATCTGCCTACCGGTAGTCTGATGCTCAGAAGAAACGGAGATCGCTTGCGAGGAGTAGGCTTCTGCGGAGTGAAAGTGTTGGAGCCTATCCATCTTCTATTGAAGGTTGGTAGGTCAAGCTGGAAAGTGTGGGAAACTATTGATCTCAGAGAAACAACTGCACGTGTGGTCGGTCTGCTTGCATCCCGTCAGCGAAGCCTTGGGATTATCTTTTCAAAATACTACTTCCGTGAGGTAGTATGCTCCAAGGTTTGACTGAGATACGCTGATGATCGGCTGTTGATGAAAGCGAGAGTGTGTGAGTGATTGAGTAAGTGGGAGCTTGGGTTCGCGCCCTATTCAGGCGGGAAAGGGGAGGGCGCCTTGCCCAAACTAACCGTGCAAAACTACTACTTCAAACTGCTATCCTCTTCGCTCTTCACTGCCGCGGCCAGCTTTTGACACCACCGACAGCCTGTCGGCGGTGTGGGGCTGTCGGACAGTTCTCAAGTCACTCTTCACTCGCTGACTGGAGCACTGTGGGCGGCTCTTCGACGTGTGGCTGGAGGCACAGAAAGCAATCATTTTCATAAACGCATTCGCCTCTAGAAACAACCTTTCTGAAGGGGTTTTCAGGCTCATTCGCTCCATGATAAAAAGTACTTTGTATTAGGTGATGGTGCACTTTGGACACTTTCTGGTTTCTTTGGTTTTTCTACACATAATGTCGCGCACAACCCGCACCGCTCACGCCCCCACGCTTGCTCGCGTGCGTGCGCATGAGTGGCTGGTGGCTGGTTCCCATGGGGTTGGCTGGACACTTGAGGTTCATTGATTCGATCCGGTTGTGGTTTCTCCTTCGTCCTGTCGGTCTCCTCCTTCCTCTTGGGAAGTGGCCTTTCCCTCCTTTGCGAACCCACTCAAAGCTCCGTCATTATTCCCCATTTGGACTCGGCTCAGTCAAAAGATCTAGCTACTCGTGAGCACGTCCACGAGCGCGATGACGATGTTGGCCATCTGCGAGTACATGCCGAACTTGGAGGCCTGCGCCATCTGCGCCGACGTGTTCATGAGCGGCGGCGGCGCCTTGGCCTTCTTCTGCTTCTTGCTGCTGCCCTTTTGGTCCAGCATCCGGTCGCTGAACTCCTTGCTGCCCTTGGAGCGCACCTCGCGTAGCTTCTTGCGGAAGCGCTCCTTGACCCAACCCTGGATGCGCAGCACCACGGCGAACCACTCGTCGAACTCGAGCGTGCGGATCGACTTGAGCACGAAGAACTTGCGGCGCAGATTCTCCTCCTCGTACGAGATCATCATGCCCATGACCAGGATCACGAAAACGTACCCAGCGTACTCGAGGTAGTAGCTTGGTGAGAGGTACTTAGCGGCGATGATGATGCCCACGGCCACGACCGCGGTCGTGTACGTCGCGTAGATGAAGCGCACGCGAAAGCCTGAGCGGTGCGCGAAGAGCACGGCGTTGAGGAAGCCCATGTAGTACACGGGTTTGGGCTTGCCGGGCGACGCGTTCTCCGAGCGCTTGAGCTCGTCCGACTTCTCGCCAGTGGACACGATCAGCAGCAGGATGCCCATGCACGCCACGTGGGTCGCGATCACCAGTGACGAGAAGATCTGCGTCGAGCGCACGTAGCCGCCCTTGTTGATCAGTACTTCAAGCACGCGATCTTTGGACTTATCCTTGATGCGCGCAGCATCCACCACGAGCTTCATGCGCACCGTGTCACCATTGTTCTCCGGGAACTGCGGATTCACGGTGTTCGTGTCCACGGGCATGTCCGTGACGACCATCGAGTCTCTCGTGAGCGCGGCGTTCTTGGCGTCCTCGGCCTCCTTGACCCACTTGGCGTAGAACGCCTTGCCCATGAAGTACATGAAGAGCGCGGCGGAGAAGTAGAGCGGCACAGTGATGCCGAAGCGCAGCATGAGCGCATAGTCAAAGTCCGAGCTGTCGACAAACTTGTCGGGCTGCACCTGCAGGAACTTGATGTCCTGCAGCAGCAGCACGAACTGGTTGAGCAGCAGCGTGTAGATCGCGAAGCGGATGGTGCGGAAGACGCCCTGGTGCAGCGAGCCCGAGTTCGGATTCTCGTACGGAAACGGGTCGATGAGGTACCAGTAGCGGTAGAAGCACTCTTCGACCTCCGGGTGGCGGAACTTCTGCGACCAGAGGTGCATGAGCGCCTTCTTGGAGAACTTTTCGGCCTTCAAATCGCTCACGGCGTCCGAGTCCATCGTACCGGAGAACGGCAGCTGCAGACAGAAGTTGCGGCGGCGCAGCAGCTCCTGGCGGTACTGCGACACCATGCCGCCGATCACCGAGATGCCGTAATTGATCGACTGGTACGAGATGTTGGTCGTGTTGTCGAACTTTGCGCCATCATTGGGCAGGAACTTGCGCGCGACCAGCATCGTGATGAAGTACGAGAAGAAGATGCCCCAGCCGATGAGACACGAGCGCACGAAGCGCATGCGTGTGATGCCGAAGATCGGGATCAGTAAAATGAGCAGCGGGATCACGGGCCCCGTGACCTTCTCGATGGGCTTCTTGGCGATCATCACGCCCGCGACGATGATGAACACCGCCATGGTCATAGCTTCCAGGTGGCGCTGGCCGAACTTGGTAAACGAGAGCAGGATGCCAAGCGCGAAGATTGGCAGGATGATGCCGAACGTCAGGATCTGGATCAGCTGCTTGTTGTCCGCCGTGCGGCCAAGCGTGGCGTTGACGTCCCACATTCCCGAGCGGAACTCGTGCGCGTAGAAGATCGCGAGCGACACGAGCCCGATGCCGAAGCAGATGCGCACGCGCGTGAGGCTCGTGGCCTGCGCCACCGCCAGGTAGTTGGACTCGTAATGCGTCGGCGCCACGTCCGAGAACGACAGCAGCTTGCCCATCTCGGTCTGCTGCTGGATGCGCTGGAACTGGTCCGTGTAGTACGACTTGGCGCGGATCTGCTTCATGATCTCTGTGGCATACAACAAAAGCAACAGGGTGAGCACACAACGCAACGCAACGCAACATCACGCAACGCGACCCCGAATAAGGGGCGCGCTTGTTGAGCAAGCAAACAAGCACATGCGCAAACAAACAAACAAGTAGACAAGCAAACACTTACCGTCAAAGCCGCCATTGTAGTTGGGTGGCGAGTTCGCCTTGAGGATCATGGCGTTCGCGTCTTCTTCGGTGTAGGCGACGACCGAGTGACGCGTGCCGCTGGCGCGCTGGCTGGTGCTCGGGCTCTGACTGCGACTCACGCTCTGGCGGTCGCCGCCGCCAGCGGAGCGCTTGCTGGCGCGCGACTTGCGGTCGTGTTTCTCTTTTGGACTCATCTGCAATTCGACAAAGGAGCTAGTGCGCTCTTCCATAACAGGGGTAACGGGCGGGAAGTGGCTCATGCACTAGGCAAGTGCGGCGTGGGTGTTTTGTATCAGGAGCGTGTTGTGTGGCTTGCGGTCTGGAAACAAGGCTTACTGCTTGTTATCCGACGCGCAAACTCGACAACCCGATACAAAAAAAGCACGAGAAGGTGGTGTGATCGCTGGTCTCTTTCAGAATCCTACACACACATGCACATGTACGAACACAAGACACAATTGTTAGCAAACAAACACACAAACAAACAAGCAACTGGTGCAAGCAAAACAAGCAACGCAAGCAGCAAACAGCAAGCAACGCACTCAGCCGAGGGTGATCGCGGCCGGTGGTGTCTTCTCGCTTCGCTAAGAAAAGAAGACTGAGCCACCAAACTGCAGCAGTGCAGACGTACCTGACAGAGACAGCGAGCAAGCGGAACCACGTGCGATGCGGCTGCTGTGTACGTGCGCCGCTCTCGCTCAATCAATTGGCTTTGGGACGGGCGGTTTCAGAAGAGAGGGTTCGGTACTGTAGAAGCAGCCCAATCACGTGCGGAGAAGCCAACAGCCGCTTCCGAGTCTTTTCCACACGGCGGCGCGCAATCGCTCCTGGCTGGCAAATGTGCGACTGCGGAATTCGCGGTCGGATACGGATCGCGAGAGAGCACCAAAGCTCACAATGTGTGGGGTGGGGGCGGAGGAACTAGCAGCAGGTCCAAAGCCTTTGAGCCCTGATTTATTTTTGTGCTTGCGTTTGCGTTTGGGACGCAGATCGTTCTTGGGGAGCTGTTCAGGAGTGTTTGGGGGCTTGGGCTTGATTTGTCAAGCCAAAAAGCTCTGGGTTTTGTGTGTGGCCTGGATGTGGACGTTCGCGTTGACTTGGGTTCAGTATGCCCAAATCAGACGGTCCACTATTTGAAGTCAAATGGAGAGGAGCGAGCGTCCCATTGCGACCGACCCAAAGTTTGACTAATCCGTCCCGACTGACTGGCTTTCGCTCCATTTCCAGAACACTCGTGACCGATTTCTTGACCTGACGGAGGACGGTTACAGAGCATCTGGGGATTTCTTTCGAGCGTTCCATTCGGAATGCAAAAGAAATCAGAAGACAGATCCAAGACAAGCACAGGTGTGCGTTGTGTTGTGCTGGCTTGTGCACTTGCGCAGGAACAACAACAGCAATGTTATTGTTGCTGATGTTGTTATGCAGCAATGTAACAAACCATCCCTCAACCACAACAACTATTCCACGCTTGGTGAACAACAACCGTTAGTTTACCCACGCGAGGGAAGGAAGGTCGTGAAGTGATTTGGTTCCTCATCTGCAACAAACAGTGGGTGAGTTTCTTCTGGCTCAGAATCACTGGTAGCACGCAAGATCTCTTCGGAAATGAGGCTGTGGGTACATTTCTATTGTACCCCAGGGGAACCAACTACACAATCAGTGTACCCAATGTAGCTAGACGTTTTTCACCACACCTCAATTTCAGTCAGTCCCAAGCGACAGCCAGAATGTGCTGGAGCGTAATTGCAACACGAATGGCCGTCGCGTTGGCAGTGAAGCGAAAGCGCGCTCGTAAAGAGACAGCGCTGCTGGGGTTACTGTACATGCAGAGTGTTCAGTACACCGTTCAAAAGCTGTTCTGAATCTGGTTGTGATTGTGATCCGTGGCGTAAGCCTTGCGGTCGGTCGGTCCACTGGAGCTCTCGAAGTACTGTACCCAAAACAGCATGAATGACGAGACTCGGACGTCTGAGTGCAAAGCGACTGGATGCATGGCTGTGCATCAGCCGATTACTGTGCTTACTGTTTGTCATCGAGCAGTGGCCGCTGTCCACCCACCCCCATTCGCATCGAAAGTGCAGGTACAGAAGTGGCCGTGGTGATACAACTCGCAGGTTAATCAGAACTCTCAAGCAAGACCAGCACTCTTCCACTGCAATTCGTATTTTATCGAGCGTGTAAGGTGAGCAACGTCAAACCGCTCTTGACGCACTGTTGGCCAGTTCTTTCTCTCCTCTGAAATTCGCGATAACATGGACAATGCGATTAAAAATTGTGGAAGCTGCAAAAACCAGGCAGATATAGGAGCTGCACGAACCCAAAAAACTTGGCACTGTGCTCTGTGCCGCTGATCACCCCTTCTGAATGGCTCCAGAAATGTCTACAGAGCTAAGAGTGGGGAAGCGTTTCAGTGGCGCCGAAAATTTACCACTCGATGGTGGTCAGCACGCACTTTTTACGGCCACCACGAGTGTAGTTTCGCACCCTGAGTTCCAGTGTCGCCTCCATCTTCACCCCGCATTCTCGTTTGCAGATGAGCTGTTGGTGTTTCCCGCTCGAGACCGGGTCGTGTCGAAAACTTTCTGCGTTGAGCACCCTCGGTTGGCTATGAAATGACCGTGAGCGAGCGATTGCGAATCAAGCGAGTCTGTAGAGAGAGATTCCTTCGTCACTAGGCTGAGATTTGTCGCTGGCAGCAAGAGCTTTTCAGGTTTGTTCAGACGCATCAAGTCCTCCTCAAGAAGTATGGCTACACTACCATTTGGTCACGAAAGGTCGTGGTCTCGCAATCGAGGTATCAATTCATACAGTCATCACTGTACGTCATCAACCCATTTTGACCCCGTTATCAGGTCTCTCTCAGTGCCACTTTGAGAACTGTCGTTCGCGCGGGTATTATTTGCTACCGATTAGCATTTCTCCACATAAAAAAGCAAGTTTCATTATGTCAAACCCACCTGCACTTCTGTTGAGCGCAGCATGTATGTCCGCCGTCTCTTGCTGACCGATCCCGCCTTTCAAAATCCAAACTTTCTCTGGATAAGAGAAGAGGAATAATGTCCCACACACAGGCACCAATTCTCTTGGAGACTTGGAATTGGCTCAAGATAATAGGACTGACAATAACATACGTGTGCGCTTGAAGAAGAGCGAGCGCTTGTGTGCGCTTTCTGGCTAAAATTTGCAAATGAGTGGGTCTCCGAAGCCCAGAACGCAGCTTGTGCTTCTCTCGCGCATCGTCGAAAGTTTGGCAGATTCGAAGGTGACTGCTTTTCAGCCAAACCAGTCCGTCCAACTGGTCTCTTGGCGCTCTCTAGCACTCGCCCGCTCACTCGTTTTCCATCCAGAGAACAAACTAACACACAGCGAAGCCATGAAGAAGTGCTGCCTCTTAAATCCGCATCATGATAATGCACTGCGCGACCAACTGTCCCATAAACGCTCACAGCCGCTTCTATGCAAATCCACCCTCCAATATAACAGCAGAGACGAACTGTGTGTATGAGCTTGCTTGCTTACAGTTTATCAGCATCGTACTCCCCACAACCTGCTTCGTTGCGGTATCATGGTGGAACAACAGACACACGTGCCGTTAACCATAAACCTGCATGCACGTGTGTAGTATGCAGACTTATCATTATATGCGGACTTAACACATTCTAATCGCACTTAACCGGATGTAGATATCTGTTCGCGGCGTTTGGGTCCTACTGAACACCTTTCCTCAGCCAAAATGCGCATTTAAAAAGCGCGCCGCTTGGAGCAGGATGATGGAGATGGAAGCAGAGCCCCTGCTTAGTTTGGCGCCTTCTCGCCGCGCTCTATGTCACTCACTCGCTCAGCACTTGTGGCTCGTAACATGAGCCATCAGCATGGCGGCGGCGGCGGCGTGTCTCTCATTATTTTATCCTCGAAGGCTGCCGGCGGGCGTGCGGGAGAGGAAAGCGGGCGCCTTGAACCTCAGCAGATGGCGCGCGACCCAAAACCCGCCGCGTTCTCTCCCACTACACTGGGAGTTTGTATGGGGACTCGGAAGCGTCGCCAATTCCGCACTGGGTGCCTTCCTTCGTTCCGCCTGTTGGAGAGACGCGGTTATTCTCGTTCTTTCCGCACGCCGCCCACAACAGCAGCAGGAAGCAAGCACGGGCAAGAGCCACGAGGCAGCAGCAGGCGGCAGAGGACGCACAGAGAGAGAGAGAAAGCCGTTGCCGACAGGATCCTCATCACTACATCAGCAGGTATGTACCGCCCCATACGAGGCGTCTGTTGGTCGGGCGAGAGGCGCGCGTCTTCTCCTTCTCCCGCGTACGAGGAGGACACGCGCGCGCCCCCGTCATGTCGTTCATTCCGCGTGTTGCGTCGTTCCACGCGCTCTCAGTTCTCTCACACGCGCGGCGTCTCTTTATTTGCATCTTCTCTCTTTTTCTCTTTCTCAGTAGACCCGCCTTCTAAAGCTCAGCAGCAGCATCACCTCACTCAATCATGATGAACAAGGAGAACAACAAGCTGCGCGGCAACGCGAACGCGCGCAAGATGCAGTTCCAGCGCCGCCGCAAACCGCACAACATCGACCCGAATGCGCAGATGAACAACTTCTTCGGCACGGTCGGCTCGCCGATCAAGATGTCGACGTTCGAGGTCAAGAAGCGCGTGTCCAAGGACGAGGTGAACCCGAACATTGTCGGCATTGGCGCCGTTGGTGCTCCTGCGCAGGCGGCTGCGACTCCTGGTGCTGCGAACCAGCGCAAGCCCGCGCCGTCGTTCAACTCGGAGGTCGCGACACTTGATCTCAAGCAGAAGCTCGCTTTGCAGGAGGAGATCCGCAAGCAGCAGCGTCAGGAGCAGCTCAAGGCGCAAGCGGACGCGGATGCGAAGAAGAAGTACGATGCTGCAGTGAAAGCCGCCGAAGAAGCCGCGGCTGCGAGAAAGGCTGCTGCTGCCGCCGCTGCAGCTCAGCCAGCTCCTGTGACCCCTGCTGCCGCTGATGCGAACGACGTTGCGACTGTCAAGAACGATGGCAACCGCGGACGCCGTGATCGCCGCAACTCGACCGAGTTCCTGGGTGCGCCAATGGAGCCAGTGCAGCAGCTCAAGCTCGACGGCGCGAAGAAAGCCAAAATTCCGCACTTTATGTCGGCGTGGTTCAACATTGGCGGCAACGACGCAAAGGAGGCTGCACCCGCTCCAGCACCAGCCGCGGCGCCTGCTCCGGCTCCAGCGGCAGCAGCCCCGAAAGAAGAAAATGCGGCACCAGCAGCTCCAGCTCCAGCAAAACAAGAAACCGTCGCTGCTCCAGCGCAGAACGTCACCACTCCAAGAAACTCGGGCATGAACACCCGCTCGGCTATCAGCCAGAGCATTGACTTCTCGGAGATCACGGTGGGCAGGATGATCGGCGAGGGAGCTTTCGGCAAAGTGCACGAAGGCAAGTGGCGCGGCAAGGCGGTTGCGATCAAGCTGCTGATCTGCCAGGATCTGCGCACCGACATTCTGAACGAGTTCCAGTCGGAAGTGGAGATCATGAGCGTGCTGCGTCACCCGAACATCTGCCGACTGCTCGGCGCGTGCATGGAGCCTCCCAACCGTGCACTTGTCGTCGAGCTGTTGCAGCGTGGTTCGCTGTGGGGCGTGTTGCGCACTAACCGCAAGTCGATCGACCTGGAGATGCGCACGCGCTTCATCTACGACACCGCCAAGGGCATGAGCTACCTGCACCACTTCGACCGTCCGATCCTGCATCGCGATCTCAAGAGCCCAAACTTGCTGGTCGACAAGAACTACAACATCAAACTGTCAGACTTTGGTCTAGCGCGTGTGAAGGCCCACGTGCAGACGATGACTGGTAACTGCGGTACAGTGCAGTGGATGGCACCTGAAGTGCTCGGCAACCAGAAGTACACGGAGAAGGCTGACGTGTTCTCGTTCGGTATCGTGATTTGGGAGATTGTGACGGGTGAGTGCCCGTACGACGGTATGTCCCAGATTCAGGCCGCGCTTGGAGTGCTGAACCGCAACCTGCGGCCCAACATCCCGCGCGACTGTCCTCCGTTCTTCTCGCGCCTGATGAAGGCTTGCTGGAACCGCCAGCCGGAGCTGCGACCTTCGTTCCCACACATCGTGAACGCCTTCCGCGCGTACCAAGCGTCGATCTCAGAGTCTCGAGCCACGCCATCAGCTGCCAAAGCTGCCAAGGCTGCCGTGTCCGCCTCCATAGCTGCGAATTAATGACTTGATGGCACAGGATGTCCTTAACCCACCACCGATTCGGCTTCCCAGTCCCCCATTTCCAGCTCTTTTGGACGACAAAGAGAGATGCAGTCACGGCAGCGACGGCGAAGATGGACGGCGAATGGCGTGCAAGTCGGCACACTAGGTATTTTTTCTGCCGCTTCTCTTTTTCGTTGTGAATCTGAGAGGCATTCGTAAACACACAAGTACATTTTAAAATCCAAATACATCCACGCACTTACTTCACTTGCCAGTTATAGAGTGCGGCATCGGAGGAAAGAAAGGGAAATTGAATTGAAGATTAATTCAGAGAAAAGTGTAAAAGGCAGGGAGGATATCGCCGCTGACTGCCTCCAGTGATACCACTCAAGTGGCGATGACGGTAGCAGTTCCAGCTTTCGATTTAGACTGAGCCGACATACCCACTTTCTTCTCCAGAGCCTTGAGTGCAACTCTCCGCATCGAGAGTGTCGTGTGTGTGTCATCGTATCTCCACGCCAGCGTCTCCAAGTGGGCCCAGGCACCCGCAGCCGTGTGCAGCGTCACGAATTCGTGAATGCGGAAGCTGGAAGAGGCAACGAGCGCACTCTGATATTTTGATGCACTCTGTGGCGTCAGAACATCCTCGTAGCTTCTTTTCATCGAGCAATACCAGATCAGCTGGAGCGCAATGGTCGGGGACGCGCATTGCTGCAACACACCGTCCAGGTGGGTCGAGCTCCATCGTGAGAGAACGTTCTGCTCTTGGGCCGTTGTGTCGTGCGCCGAGAACGACGGGAAGCGAGCCAGGTGGCGTCGGTTATTGGAAACTGCTGCGTCGCCGCTGATCGCTTTGTCTGGCGAGCTGCGACGGTGCGAGTAATGAACAATGCGAAAAGCTATCGAGATCAGAAATGACAGGAGCAAACCGCCGCAGATCGCGTACAAGTGCGGGTCGGAGCGCAGCATCACGTTCTCCAGGATCAAGTCAGCCGACGCTTTGCAGATCAGATAGATCACCAGAACCGCACAGTGTGAGAGCATCCACTTGCGGACCCAGTTCGGATCGGCGTTGGAGCGAAGCCGTCTGCCTATTTTTCGCGTCTGCTGCGTGATAAGTGCGATCCAGAACCCGCTGCTCAGCACTGTGAAGAGGAGCCAGACACTGGTGATCGCGATCGACGGTCGGCAGAAGATCGCGATCGTGCCGTCGTCCGAGGCGATTTCTGCATGACACGCGAGCGAAAACGTGTTGCTGAGCGCTCCCACGGCTCCCAAGTAGATCAGCACAATGGTGATCGGATGTTGGAGCGCCCCCACCGCTGGATCAAACTGCGTGAACTCTTGCATCCGAATTGTCGGAGCCCTCGAAAACGAATTTGGGACTTGTGGCACACCGAGGCTGTTGCGAATAAACACCATCAAGCTCTTCAAGATGGTCAGGTATTCCGCCACGTAGTAGATCGACCCGATGAGGCTGAGCAAGAGCAGAAAAGTGCGAATCTGTCGGCTCGTGTTGTCTCGGATGCGCGTGCGCTTCGCGAGTGTCGTCGTGTCGATCAAGAACCACTCGATCTGGCGAAAGTTGCTCTGCTGCTCAAGCGACGCGAGCGGCGCCAGGTCACTGCAGGCACTGATGTTCGAGTGAACGTTCCCATCCAGGTCGCGCAAGAGGATCTCGTCGACGCGGAATACGAGTCGACAGAGCACCTGCAACTCGGTCTCTTGGGAGTCGTGGAAGCGGCAATCGCCAAGACCATCGCCAATGTACGCCTGGTACTTCTGCACGTTGCGACCCTGCTGCGTAAACACGGCGTCCACAAGGTGCTTGCAGTCGCGGGTGTAGAGGTATCCGTACGGTGTGGATGGGATAATAGGCTGCTGAATCTGCAGATTGTTGGCTTTGGACCACGCAGTTCCGTCGATCAGCAGTAGCGGGGAGCTCACAAGTTTCTCCGGCACGTCGAACGCCACAGCCCGATTCGGTCCGACCACGAATAGACTCGTGTTGTCCAGTTTCGCGTAGTCCCGGAAGCTTTTCTGGGTCAAGTATAGCAAGTTCACGATGTACGCCGGCAAGATCGACGCTTTCTGAAACCCGCACCTGTAGAACTGGGCGGGATCGAGTGACTCTACCACCACGTCCTTCGACATCGTGGTGAGCTCAATGCCGCAGTTCCAGAAGGGGGCCATGTACGTCGGGAAGACAGGTCCCATGCCGAGGATAGTGACTAGATAGTCCAGACTCAGCACCGAGACCGTGGCGTACGAGATCTCAGCTTGCACGGCATCCTCCGCATTGAGGTTTAAGCCCATGGAGAGAATTTGCGGTGTGAGGAAGTACGCAAGGACTGGTTTCATCCCCACCAGATCAATCAACCGAACGTGGTCGTCTGTGGCGACATCGCTAGCCCCAGGTAGCAGCGAGATGGCCTCAGCAATCGTGATTCCTCCAGCGTACCGTGTGACAATCGTGTTTGCTGTCTCGTCGCTGAAGTTCACTTGCCATGATGACAACGATGCGTTCTCGTCACCAAGAAACCCCGACAACACCGACCTGGTCAGGGTCCGAACCACCTCGACGGAGCGGAAGTGCCTCAGGTACACCTCCGACATGTTGACGAGTCCAATGACGCCAAGTGGGGCCACGTACTCCAAAGAAGTCAAAGGTGAGGAACCCGAGCCCGAAGCTTTGACGAAGAACCGCTCGCGAGGGAACTTGTCGCCGAATTCTCTACAGAACTCGTGGTGGATAGCGGGAAAGTAGTTGCCGAACAGAAGCTGCGCGTCCGTTTGTGACGCTAACCCGCAGATGGGGGCGTAGAAGTCGTCCATAATTGAGACCGTTGTGTTGAGCAGCGTCTCGGGCAAGACCGTGTACAGGTCGGCGCGACTGACGCTCGTGTGCACAAGGAAGTCGATGAGCGTCCTGGTTCTGGATCCGTTGCGCGTCATCCGCGTCTGGTTGAGCGTGTCAAAGAGCGGCAGCGAATCGCGCGCAAACGTGTCGTAGTAGTGCACGGTGCTGGTCACGGCGTCAAAGTTATCGAGCTTGCGAGCCACAAGATCGTCGCGCACTTCGTCGAACGTATGCGTCACGTAGCTGCCGAGGATGTAGTCCTTGATCGGCACGAGCGCCATGCCGCACGCCAGAATCCCGAACCAGACACAGCAGTTTCGATACGAGAGCTCAATCTCTCCAAAGCGCTGGATCATACGAGCAGGCCGCTTTTGGTTGCGACGAAGCACCGGCTGTCTGGAGCTATGCTCATGCTCGGCTTGTGGAAGGAAATTTTCGACGGCAGCATCACCGTCGCCAGGGCCGCTGGCGCTCGAGTGTCCAGGGACCCCTGACATGGAGCGCTACTTTCGAGTCGACAGCGATATGTGGTTGCTTGATGGACAGGAAGATGCTGAATGATGGAGCCTGCTGGACAAGGCTCCCAAGTGTAAAACTGATTTGACTCCGTTGCGTACAGAAGTGGTTGGCGTCGGCAATAAATAGCTCCACACACGCGACGAGGAAGCAACTGGGAGCCTTGAAGCACAGGAGTTTCGCGTTGCAAGCACATGCGCGTACATGCGATACACTCTCTGAGTGCGAGGAAACCGACTTGCTATTATCAAACACATGGTCGACAGTGGCAGTAATCTGGCGGTTTACAAGAAACCGCTTGATTACTGAAGCCAACAACAATCAGCGCTGTCTGTAGTACTTGCGCTGTCGTGAAGAAGCGACGCGCGTTCCCATGAAGGCAGGGCAGGAGATACGACTAGCTGGCCGTCGCGCTTGACGATCGCTCAAGTCAGACTGGATTCGATGCATTCTCTCTCATGATATCAGCTCTTTGGCGGCACGACAAGGAAATAATCTCAGCGATGACAAAGAGTATCCAATAGTTGTAAGCTGAAAAGGTACGCGGATACCTGCGATTTGATAGTCTAGATGGGACTGCTGATCAGTTAAGTCTCCGGCTCAGTTGACTGGATCGTCAATTTACTGTGCGTGTCGTAGTAGCTCCATGTCAAGGTCTCCAAGTGGGTCCACGTCCCCGCAACTGTGTGCGCCGCCGCATATTCGTGCACACGGGTGTTGGACATGGTAATTTACGACTTTCTCGATTTTACCATTACCAGGCGCATTACCAGCCAGCCACACGAGCGAGAAGATGTTGCTGAGCACTCGCGCAGTGCCTCAGGGCAGACGCACTTGGGCAATCGACGCTGCAACGCCCTCGCTACTATTATAATAGTAGAAGGTGAGCGTTTTAGTTCTCGATCTGTTGCGGTCCATCCGCGTTTGGTCGAGCATGCCAAAGACTGGCAGCGAGTCGCTCAAGCATATCATAGTGGTGCATGCTGAGAAGCTTTCGCGTACCTCGTCGAAACTTTGCGTCACGTGGCTCCCAAGAAATCAATCTTTGACCTCGCACGAGCGCCACGCCGCGCGTCTGTATCTCAAAGCAGACGCAGTAGACTCAGTACGAGAGTTCGATCTGTCCGAGGTGCTGCAGGAAGAGCGAGAACCCCGATTATACTAGCACCACAGGGCTATTTACCGCCGTTGGTTGTTCTTGTCATGGTTGTATGCTTAGCGTCAGAGTTCGAGGAGTGATTGCATCGCGCTCGCCAGGGCTGCTGCGGACGACGGAGCGGACGCGGATGCAAGGCACGTGAGAAGGCTGTGAGATGATCGAATAGACGGCACTCACTCCTCCATCCAATATCGCGTTGTGGCAGGATACGTGGATGGGGCTGCTATTTCTACTCAGTCGCTACTGCTACAGCAGCAATAAATAGCGCCAGCTACTTCGTCGCAATGGAGCTTGGAACAGGAGAAGCATCGGTCAGCAGTGATACAGCAGAGGACATACACACATACTGTATCCTTCCCACATAATCGAATTGCGAGACGGTCGTGAGAATGCAGGACACTTGGTGGAAAACTCATGTTTCCTGGCCAGGAGGAGGAACTCGGATAAAATGTAGTACCAGCGGATCGCTGTGCAGACATGTGGACGACGCACTGAGAAACCATACAGGCGAGAGGTCGCGCGAGTTAGCTGGCGACGTCGACCTCGCGTGAAACTAACTGGTTGTGAACTTGAGTGTTTGGGAAAACCATCATTGGGTCTTGACATGCGAGGCACACCACATTCACCACATTCGCATGGTGGTGAAGCTCGCTGCAGACATTGGAGTTCAGATACATTCGCCATGACAAGTGTAAATTACTGCTATTAAAATGTAAGTAGTACTACTCATGATTTTTCGTTTATCAAATTAAACAGTACTATAATTAAAGGTTGAGTATCAAATTCAATAAGTGTATATTTTGCCTCAAATATATATTTAAAATGATAGCGGCGGATTTCAAAGTGAATCCGCTAGTGGATCCGCCATCCTCAGATTGTTAGAATGAACATATGCTGATTCCTTCAACTCTCTGATGTTATACAGTGTCAGCGTCCCGAAAATCTTGTTGACAGAAAAACGCGTCGAGCACCATCGAATCGATCGAATTGCTCGCCTGGACTCACTCAATCTTCACTGAGAACGAATCGATCGGCAATCACCTTCCTCCAGAGCCATCCGGCTCGCTCTGTTCACAGGTGCTAAACCCACTCTTTTCTTCCGATCTTCTTGTCCGATGGCGTTTCTTTCCCTCACAGCCATATCCTCTAATTCTCTAATCTCTCGCGAACCCCAGGAGGAGCTCGTCGATTGCGCCGTGCTCGTTCCGGTCGTCGAATTGAGCGGGGCGTCTCTGGACCGATCTTGTTGTTGTTAAAGTAGTCAAGCGAGATTTGCAGAGCGTGATCCTTCAGGTCAAACAAACCGGGCTCTCGTTTGGTTTGACCGATTGGACTGTCTGTATTAATCATGCGCATTTTCGCATGTAGGCTATGTGTGTGTGTGTGAGGGGGTAGGTGGGTGTCAACTGGGACGACGTCTGTCAGCATGCAGTTCATACTGTGTACTACTAGTAGTATTCAGCACCACGCCCGTGCTGTCCACTTGCCTTTTAATCCCCCTATCATCCATCATTATTAATTGCGCGTGCTCGTTTGCATTTGCAAGTCCCGCCGCCACCACCTTCTTCGAGCCGTCAAGTGGTGTCGCAAATCCCAATCGCGCTCAGATTGACTGAACGACTCCAGTCCAATTTCCCAAATTGGACTGGAGCTCTTCAGAAGAGGCAAACCAAAAACCAAAAGCTTGAAACTTGAGTGGTGCGAGTAGATAGATGATTGGCTGAAATGCAGCAATTATTTCGATAGAAAACGTGGGACGAGTCGTTTCTGTGGTGAGTAACGGTTTCTCCGTCTCAAAGCACGGTGTAGATATGGCAGAGACGAGCACACAGAGCAACCAAAACCTCCTTCGTATCATTCACAATCTGACTATCTCACCTAGTTTTGGTAAAATATTCCAACAGCTCGGCTGTTTCTCCTTCTTCTTCGAGTCCCTGATATCGCCCGCTCATCCGCCTTATCTGTCTGTCCCGCTTCTCTCTGTCTCATCCAATCGCGCGCGCGAACCCACGCAGTCACTCGGCACGAGCATGCAACAAAAGAACCAGCCAGCCAAGCAAAGCCAGCCAGCTCAGCGATCAGTTCCCGTCGAGCCCATCTGCCTCTGGATCTCTCTCTCTCTCTCTCTATCGGCCCTCACTCACTTATTGTTTGTGGTGTCGCGGGCATGGTTTGTTTCCGCCTCCTCTTCTTGACGGATTCACGCACTCTCACCCAGCAACAAGGCCGCGCGGCAAGTGAGTCCACAAATCGCCCGTCCGCGGATTGATCGATAGATTGACCAGCTTCAAGAGGAAGACCACTGCGCATTTCTCAGCGGCCGACAAACTTCACCTTGAGCAAACGGATCTGGTCCCGCGCGGCTTTGCTCTCGTCTCCAAAGTGTTTGGCCAATTCCAAACTGGTGCACGGAACGATCCGGTCTCTGCTTTCTTCCGACGACACATTCCAAGACTCGCTCTCCAGCAACAGCAAAACACACCATGGACCGCCGACGCGCTGCTAGGATACTCCTCGGCGCTGGTGCGCTCCTCGTGTGCGCCGCCCACGTCAACGCTCTCCAGCACCAGCAAGCCGATACCACTATCACCACCATCAACGACGACGACACGTCTGCTTTCAATCCGAGCAAACATCGCGTTTTAATCTCCAGTGGCAAACAGGGCATCATGTCGCGCATGCTCACGAGCGCGGTCGAGTCGATCGTGCCGTTCTCGTCGACCGACAACATCACCGACACACTCGCGCACGGGCTCGCGTTCACGATGGTGCTCTTCGCGGCGCACCCGCTGGGGCTCTTCTTCCCCAAGTTCTTCCGCTTGCCGCTCATCACCGGCTACCTGGTCATGGGCATCATCGCCGGCCCGTTCGTCGCCAACCTGCTGCCCACCGCGCTCGTCAACATGCTCGCGCCGACGGTCAACGCCATGGCGCTGTCGTTCATCTCGTTCCAGGCCGGCCAGGAGATCTACCTGCCGGAGCTCAGACCGCAGATCAAAGGCATCCTGCAGCTGCTCGTGATCCTCTACGCCGTCACGATGGTGCTGCTCACGCTCACGATCACGTACTTCAACGACCCGTTCTTCTACGACAAGTTCGAGTCGAGCTGCCAGCTCGCAATCGGACTCATGTTCGGCTCGATCGCCGTGCTCGGCTCGCCCGCGACCGTCATGGCCATCAAGATCGAGCTCAACAGCGTCGGACCGTTCACGAACCTGATGCTCGGCGCGACCATGACCGCCGAGTTCGTCGTGCTCGTGTCGTTCTCCATCTCGCGCATCTTCTCGACGATCTACTGCGCGAAGCTCGACATCTCGGTCGCCAATCTCTTCTTCACCATGGGCGTCGTGGTGTCCAACCTGGTCGTCGGCGCGGTCATCGGCTGCTTCATTATCGTGATCTTCTGCATCCCGGGTGGTCCGGACGACGACCACATGGACATGGAGATGCAGAACCTGCGACCGCAGGAGCGCGGCGAAGTGGACCTGGAGGCCCACGCCGTGGACCCGGACAATGCACCGCACCCGCACAACGCGTACATCGAAGAGGTGGACGAGTACGCGCCTGACAAGAAGAAGCCCTTCAGCCTGCTCAAGGTGTTCGGCTCGCTTTACTTCAAGGGCTTCGTGTGGCTCTTCATGGGCTTCCTCTTCTACATCGGCACGAACACGATCAGTGAAGCCACGATCGCCGAGTACGGCCACTCGTGGGACGTCAAGTTCGAGCCGCTGCTCGTGCTCATGACTGCGTCCTGTCTTGCGGGCCACTACTCGACGATCCGCCACGACATGCACGTGATCCTTGACTCGGCGGCGCCGTACATGTTCCTGCCGTTCTTCGTCATGACCGGCGCGGCGCTCAAGCTCGACCAGGTGGCGGACGCCATCCCGCTCATGAGTCTCTACGTGATCCTGCGCTACGTGGCCATCTTTCTCGCGTGCTACTGCGGCGGTCGCTTCGTGCTCAAGCTCACGCCCAAGCAGTACAACAACCTGTGGTTGACCATGACCCCGCAGGCTGGCGTTGCGCTCGGTCTCGCGAATGAAATCAAGAGTCTCAGTTCAGACCCGTGGGCGGCCGAGTTCGCGGCCACGATCGTCGCGGCGGTCGTCGTGAACCAGATCATCGGCCCCGTGCTCTGCGCTGTCGGTCTCAAGCGCGCCGGCGAGAGTCAGTATGAACGCCTCGCGGTCGCCGCAAAGGCGTTGGACGACCAAGATGGCGGTCCACAGGGTGGCTTCAGTCGACAGAGTGCGACCGATGGTCTTCCGATGGAAGGGATCACGCGCACCAACAGTGTGGTCGTCACGGCGGGCAACGGCGACCCGCGTCCGCTGCTGCCGTTCTATAAGGTGCGCAACGCGGTCGTGATCGGCGAAGACGAGGTCGCGTTCGAAGTCGCGCTCGAGCTGTCGCTCTACGGTGCGCATGTCAACGTGCCGCTGCTCGACGAAGAACTCGCGGAGAAGTGGCACCAGATGAACGAAGCGATCCTCACACGCTCAGCGAACGGCGAGCTCATCTCGTATAAGAACAAGCTCAAGGACCGGAAGGAGGATGACCTCAAGGGACTGGCGTCCTCGACTGACGTGCTCATCTTCACGGGCGAGCCGAGCCGTGCACTTGACCACGTCAAGGCAATGGCGAGTCTACTCGGCGCGAACCGCCCACGTATGATCGCCGTGATTCCCGATTGCACGTACGGCAAGCAGCTCAAGGAGCTGGGCGTGCTCACGATCCAGCCGTCCATCGCGCTGGCGAACATCACGACGCGCATGGCGCTGCTGGAGCAGAACCTCGCAGAGGCGCTCTCAGAAGAGATCAGTACGACGAGCAACTTCTCAACCGCCACGTACTTCATGCGCCACGACGACGAGCGCGAGTCGGTGCACTCGCTCTCGGAGATGCGATTGCAAGGCCGCCGTCTCGCGCTCGGTCGCAGCGTGGTGAACCACCACTCGGTGGACTACGACCGCCTGGCTGAGGCGCTCGTGGCCGAGAACCTGCCGCTGCCGCCGCCGCCAACGCGTGTGAGTATGTTCGGTACGTCGGCCGTGGGCCACGATCCGTTCGCCAAGCGCGCCGCCAACATGTCGGCGTACGAGCACTTTGTGGTCGAGGACGACATCCCGAGCGCGGTGGGCGCCGGCGAGGTCTTCGACGAGCAGTTCCTGGTCAACGCGTCACCGCGTAGCTCGTACAGCGGCAGCCAACGCTCGCGCTCGAACCGGTTCTCGCGCCAGGGCATGCGCTCGCGCATGGGGTCGGGCTCGAGCTCGGGTGGCTACTTCAAGCTGCGCCGCAATAACTCAGCCGTCAGCTAAGTGACAGTGATAGTGCTGGTGGTGGTACTCGCAGTGGTCTGTCTCCATGTTGATTTCCTCTTTCCAGGGCAGTACAATTAGTGATGATAGTGATGAAGAGGTAGTAAGTAAAGTTAAATAATGCAATCCATGCAAGCAATGAGCATTTTCCACAGATTCATTTTCATTTTGAGCCTGGCGCACAAATGCGAACATGCGAGCAGTTTGCATGTCACAGACGAAGCGCTCCGGAAACAAGTGCACTGTTAGTATTCAGTAAAGTATACTTCAGCCTCCCAACTCGACTGTATTACTTGATGGTAACTTCGCAAACCAAACTTTAGCAAGTGTTGTTGGGTTCCTAAATTGGGATTGTGGGGACCGTTTCACTTCGCTGCTGACGCCCACAGGTCATTTCGATAACCAGGCAGAGCAGAGCTCTCGGTTCGTGAGCGACGGCGCGAGACCATCCGCACATTCGCGTCCGGTCGCGCACAAGCTCCCCAGTCCCACACGACACACCAAGAGAGCAGAAGCTCCTAGCACGAGCTCTTCTTCACGCGTGCCATTCTTCCTTTTTTCCTCTTTTCGTCTGGGGGCATCCTGGGCGACAGGGAGGGTGTGAGCGTGAGTATCCAGCGAGCGAGCAAGCAAAGCAAGTGCCATGGCCAAGAAGCGCAGCAAGAGCTGCAAGACTGGGGTCATCACCGCTGCGACTGTCGTTACGGCTGGGCAGCATCAGCAGAGCAATGATGACGCCAGTGCACTTGAAGAGCAAGAAGAAGATCTGGCGCAGCGGGTGAAGCAGAAAGATCTGGCAGACGCATCGGCGGAGGACGTGGCGCGAGCGAGTCTCGATGCGGGTGTGGCGGCACTCTCGCCACGTCACGAGCTGAACGACGAGAGTGAAGATAGAGATGGTGATGACCATGCGGACGCGATCGCGAGCTTCGCGGCGTCGGCGGCGGAGAGCGTGCTCTCGTGGAAGCTCGCGCACAACGGCGCGACGGTCGTGTCGCCGAATGGATACTCTGCCAAGACTGCGCAGCAGCAGCAATGGCTCGCGGACCAAGAAGGAGATTCACCCCACCAGCGCAGCAAGAAGTTTGCGCTCGATCACATCCCGGGTGTGCAGCACATTGGCGAAGAGCACGAGAACTATAAGTCGGACGACGATGACACGAGCGACCTCAATGACGGTATGGACAAACTCCTGGTGCCAAACATCAAGACGTACGACTTGAACTCGAGCTCGAGAGGCTTTCTCGGCAAGTACATTGACGATGAAGTGCACCACCACCCGCACCAGCAGTCGTCACGCGGCTCGCACCCCTCGCTCCACAACCTGCCCCACGCGGCGTCGCCCTGCTCGTCGATCGCGGACAGCAGCAGCCATATCCCGCACAGCAAGAGTCTGATCATCGACGACAGCAACTCGTCGACTGGCGGGGTCGTCCTGCAGGCGATCCCGTCGAGCAAAGTGGAGGTCGTGGAGGTGGTTGCGGAGCAGAGCTGGCTCATCACGAAGCTCACGGTACAGTTGCTCTGGGCGTTACGCATGTCGCAGCGCTGGATGCTCTGCGCGCTGCGTCTCGCGTGGTTCGTCATGTTGCTCTTGCCGCCGCTGCTCAAGATGGTGATCTACTTCTTTATGGACAAGCACATCCACAAGAACATCATTTACGGCTTGAAAGGCCGAAACCTCCTCGACGTGTACACGGTGCCTGGCACGAAGAGGAAAACAGCAACCGACAAGGACTCGGTCAAGAATATGCCAAGATCGCCATCTTCAGCACCAGACACCACGCCGCGGTACCCGGTCGTGGTGTTTTTCACGGGCGGCGCGTGGATCATTGGCTACAAGGCGTGGGGAGCGCTAATCGGCAAGGTGCTCTCGGCGTGCGGCATCGTCGTGGTCACACCAGACTACCGCAACTTCCCGCAGGGCATCGTCCCAGACATGGTCGATGACGCCATGAACGCGATGCAGTGGGTGTTTGAGAACGTGCACCTCTTTGGCGGCGACCCGGAGAACGTGACGGTCGTGGGGCAGTCGGCCGGTGCACACATCGCGGTGTGTGCCTTGCTGGAGCTCGTCGAGAAGAAGGAAATTGCGATGCGTTGCCACAGCAACAACAACGGCGGTACAGTGGGAGGGCGAGTCCCGATCTCGTGTGCGCCGTCGCCCACTCTGTCGACGTGCAGCCACTTCTCACACGCGTCGAGTGTCGCGAGCACGGAGAGTGCACTGTTCTCACAGCCGCCGAACTGGGAGCTCAAGCAGGTGCGCAGCTTCATCGGCATCTCGGGACCGTACAACATCGAGGTCGCGGTCGAGACGTTTCACCGCCACGGCTTTGACAAGAACGTCGTGGAGCGCATCATGGCCAACAAGCTCGCGTACTACTCGCCGGCACTACGGCTGCTCGCGAAGAGCGAACTGCCGCAGATAAAGTACATTTTAGAGGATTTCCCGCCGGTGTACTTGTTCCACGGCACAAACGACAAGACTGTGAGCTGGCGGTCGTCGGAGCAGTTTGCGAGCGCGCTCGAGTCGTGCCAAGTGCCCGTGAAGGTGCGCTATTTTGAAGGCAAGACGCACACGGACCCGATCATCGAAGACCCTATCCTGGGCGACGACTTTCTGCTCGACGAGCTCAAGAAGATCATCATGGAGTGCGCGCCGCGCGACCTGAACGGCGACACCAAGTACACGCTCGGCGCGCTCTCGTCGGAGAAGCGCTACTACCCGTTGCTGCTCGTCAAGGCGGCGCGCAAGATCAACCCATTCTGAATAGAAATGGAGTTGGGGGTTGTGGGGAATTGCTGCACAAATATTAGATCTTTGCATTCGCTCTTTTTGCATGTTGTTTTTGAGAAGAGCCAATGTCACTTTGTTGCAGAACCAATTTCTCATATTTCGCTTTGCTGATGCACATGAAGCTGATGATGAGTAGCTCAATTCAGATACCTTCAGCGATTGGCAAAGGGTGACCAGCACCAACCATCTTTGCTTGATGAACACAGCGAGGTGGCCCCTACTCTACCATCACAGCGACTGGGAGCTGAGACAATTTGTTTGCAGTCGACCACCTTCGACGACGATGACCAGTCTGCCAGCCTCATTCATGGCAGGCAAGACGAGAGAGACTCTACATACAATTGCTCATTCGGAGAGACAGACAGCGCGGCCATAAGAGCGCACCGAAAATGGTGGTAAACACTGCTGTCTGACTGCCACCCAAGGACCACTTTGCCTCTATTAGGCCTTGACTGGAGGGTACCGTAGTCAGTCGCACTGTCGCCTCTACAGCTGGATCGGGGTCGAAAAGGTGAGGTCTGCACAGTGGAAGAAGGAAAAAGTGTACGTTGCTCATGCGCCAAGTGTCATGCTCATTTCATAATTCGTTCATTGATTTGCGGTCACTTCGAATTCAACTCTCTCTATTAACTAACTATTAACGACAGTGGCTGTGTGTGGACAAACTCCACACTCTGATTGAAAGAAAATAAATGCTACGACTACTCGATATTTGTGTGTGTGGTGAGGCGCGCATAAATACAAGTTGCTGTTTTTGCGGGGCTGGACTGGACTGGAATGTGAGGGGAGTGGGCGACCAGGAAGTGATGATGTTTCCGTGCTGTCTGTCGTGCTGCTGCTGGAGGAGTAGATGGGGGTTTAAAACTGGGGACACTAACGTCACGGCGATCCGCCCACTTAGCTGCTGCTCTTGCGGTTCTTGAACGCGATGACAAAGCCGATGAGCAGGATCGCGATGGCGCCGGCGAGCATCGGACCCGTGAACGACGAGAGCGACGGGCCATCGGGGTGGGTCTCGGTCTTGGACTCCGCGGTCGTGGACGCCGTGTTGCTCTCGCTTTCGCTCAGCGTCTCGGCGGCGGCGCTGCTTGCTTTGGAGGAGCTGCTGGTTGGGGTGGTGGTCGTCTCGAGCGCGCGCGCCACTAACTCTGGCTGCGTTGCCAAGAGCGCGCGGGCGCTCCCGTCGGCTCGGAGGATGCGCTGCGCGCTGGCAGCAGATGGCGCCATCGTAGCCAGGAGCGCCAACGCCAGGAGCAGTACGAGCTTGGCCATGCTCATTGTCATCTGTGCCATCGTTGAATTCTCTTGTGTGTGAGTCTGTGGGATAGTTTGTGAGTGTATGTGTGAGAGGTGATGCTAAAAATAGACTGAGAAAACGGGTGGGCATTTGGGAAGAAAGCACACACCACAAACTCTGGCTTTCTCTGTAGAAATGCGCCAGAGACAGACTCGGACACAAAGTGTGGGCTTGAGTCAACATCAAGGATCCACTAAGTGGATAGACTATCCGCTCGGTTAATCTTTTTTGCCAATCAAAAACGCTTCAAGATGCTAAAATTTTAAAGAAAAACGGCAAGTTTAATTTTGTTAAGACTAAATGAATGGCTCTATTATTTTATATAAAAATACATATTTTTTTGATATTATTACTATATTTAATATTATGAGCAATACAAATTTGTGAAGTTGAATTTTACGATTGCTTCATGTTTACCTCGAAGTTTATAGCATTTTTCGCTGCTTTCATTTGTATTCCGAAAATAAATGCGACAAAACTGCGCTCAAATAGGAAGAAATACACATCTCCATACTATTCACTTTCGTCACTATGGACGGCATTTTGGCACAGATTCGTGAAAACCCCGCTTTGCGACAAAATGCATTTCGATAGTGAACAGTATAGATTTGTATACTTTGGCGACAGAGTGCATTTTGGCACAGAATTAATTAGGGTTCCTCAATAGTGAGTTTTACGAGGTTATTGCACGAAAGTAGGAAGGCGAATGAACCTTTCGGATTTATCGGAGCGCCCACTTCCTTCCCAATAAGCCAACACCAAGGAAACCACGAGAGCAACGATGGAGGACGAGCTCGCGGGTCTGCACGACGCGTTCACGTTCCTGCTGGAGGAGATCAACGACAAGGACCTCGCACATTTTTTCGTATAGATGAATGAGCGACCGCCATCGCCCCGGGCAAGTTGCACCGTCAACCAACGCCCAGTTTACCCAATTCTTCTATTCTGTCCTTCCTCGCATTCGCGCTGAGCCGCACGCTCTGACATCTGTGGAGAAAGCTGAAGAAGGATTAACGCGATGCTTTGCGGTTGGTTGACCCAGTGGTTGGTTGTAAGAGGTAAGAGCGGGGCCAGCTCAGCTCTCGGAAACGGATGCAGATAACCATATGGCGGCGACGACCAGATCTCAACCACTCGAAAGAGGTGCCACTTGACTTGGTGTCTGTGGTTTAACACTTTTTGGTTCTGGATGTAATACAGTGCGGCTCGAGATTGTGGCCGTAATCCCCCAATCCCAATCCCAATCCCAATCCTCAGCCATGTGGTTCCGTTAATCAAATCGCGATTATCAGCCGCTCTACGTCAGCTCGTCCGTCCATCCATCCGCCCACGAGTCAGACGCCGCCTGACGTAATGAGCGATCCTACGATTCTACCGCACATATCACCCACAGCCTAACGAGTCCTCACTTCAGAACCGCCCGCGTCCAGGACTCAACACTCTTTCTACAGTGGACGGACGGACGGACGGATTGAGCCACATCTGCATTCGTTCAGTCCGCATTGTGACCAAGCCTGACCCAGGTCCAAGCTTAAGCGTCCGCGTCCGACAGCGCCATGTCTGCACGAATCCCACACGTCTCTTATTCTACCGCCGTCTTCACAGTATCAGCAGCGACGATGTTTCTGATCAACGTCCCTAGTGCTCACGCTCAACAACGGACCGAGCCCCAGCGCTTCTACCACCCGCGGATGCTCACAACCGCCAACGCGACGTCCTCTACAGCGACCGCGGCGCACGCTGTGCCCTTCGGGACGATGGAGAACGCGGGCGAGACGCTCGTGCACATCCTGGGCTTCCTCGTGATCCTCGTGGCCGCGCACCCGCTGGGACTGCTCTTCCCGCGGCTCTTCCGCCTGCCGCTGATCACCGGGTACCTGCTCGTGGGCATCCTCACGGGCCCTTTCGTCACTGACCTCGTGACGAACGACACCGTGGGGCTGCTGGCCAAGGCCGTGAACGCCATGGCACTGTCGTTCATCTCGTTCCAGGCCGGCCAGGAGATCTACCTGCCGGAGCTCAAGCCGCAGATCCAGGGCATCCTCAAGCTGCTGCTCGTGCTCTACATCACGGCCATGGTGCTGCTCACGCTCGTGCTCTGGCTCGGCGCCGGCCCGTTCTTTTACGGCGCCTTCGACTCGAGCTGCAAGCTCGCGATCGCGCTCATGTTCGGCTCGATCGCCGTGCTCGGCTCGCCCGCGACTGTCATGGCCATCAAGATCGAGCTCGACTCGAACGGCCCGTTCACGAACCTGATGCTCGGCGCGACCATGACCGCCGAGTTCGTCGTGCTCATCTCGTTCTCCGTCTCGCGCGTCGTCACCTCGGTCTACTGCGCGAAGCTCGACATCTCGTTCGCAAACCTGCTCTTCACCATGGGCATCGTCTTCTCCAACATCCTCGTGGGGCTCGTCATCGGGCTCATGATCGTCGCCGTGTTCCTGATCCCAGGCGGGCCAGCTCATCACGATCATCACCAAGATCACAACCTCACGGACCCTCAGCACCAGCGCGAGGACACGGCGATCCTCGGCGCGTCGTCCATCCACGCAGACGGCGACCATTCGTCACAGGTCCACCACCAGAACGTACAGGCTTCTTCACCGTCCACGATGGGCTCGATCCTCGGCTCGCTCTACTTCAAGGGCTTCGTATGGCTCTTCCTGGGCTACGTCTTCTACATTTCGACCACGACGATCAGCGAGCTCACGATCGCGGCCTACGGCCACTCGTGGGACGTGAAATTCGAGCCGCTGCTCGTGCTCATGGTCGGCTCATGCCTTGCGGGCCATCACGCGGGCATCCGCCACGACATGCACGTGATCCTGGACGCGGCCGCGCCGTTCGTCTTTCTGCCGTTCTTCGTCATGACCGGCGCGGCGCTCAAGCTCGACCAGGTGGCGGACGCCATCCCGCTCATGAGCCTCTTCGTCGGCCTCCGGTACGTCGCGATCTTCCTCGCGTGCTACACCACCGGCCGGTTCCTGCTCAAGCTCCCGCCGCAACAGTACAACAACCTGTGGCTGACCATGACCCCGCAGGCCGGCGTGGCTCTCGGGCTGGCCAACGAGGTCAAGAGCCTCAGCTCAGACCCGTGGGCGGCTGAGTTCGCCGCTACGATCGTCGCTGCGGTCGTCGTGAACCAGATCGTTGGCCCTGTGCTCTGCGCCATGGGGCTCAGTCGAGCCGGCGAGAGTCACGGAGGTCCCAAAGCGGAGGACAATAACGACCTAGAGGCTGGCGAGCTTGAGGCTGGAGACTCGTTGTATCACGACCCGAGACCGTCTGTTGGAGGTGGCATAGTGAACCCGAGTCTATTCAAGGTCCAGAACGCCGTCGTGGTCGGCAACGACGACGCCGCGTGCGAGATCGCGCTGCAGCTCGCTCTGCACGGCGCGCAGGTGAAAATCCCACTGCTGAGCGAGGAGAAAACCGCTCGCTGGCAGGCGCTCGTGCACGCGATCGCCCAAGGTAGCGCCAGCGCCAACACCGCAAGCTCCAAGTACGGCGGCGGCAAGATGACACCGTCGTCGCAGGCCAACAACCAGAACAACTTTGTCGAACTCGAGCGCATCATGACCATCAAGGAGCACCGACACGAGAGTCTGATCCAGGAGCACGATGAGGACGCGACGATCCGCCAGACGCTGTCGGCCGCCGCAGCCCCCGGATCTGCCATCGAAGCCATTTTCTTCACGGGCGACGAGCGCCGCACGCTGGAGCACGTCAAGATGCTCACTGCGACCGCGATGAACAGCAGCAAGATGCCTCGCCTAGTCGCGGTCGTGCAGGACCTCGCGTCCATCGAGGAGCTCAAGAAGCTCGGCGCGCTGGTTGTGCAGCCCTCGCTTGCACTGGCGAACGTCGCGACGCGCATCGGGCTCTCAGACACGCAGACGGCGCGCCAACTCTTCAGCGACAACTGTCCGCCCGACGCGACCTCGAGCGCGTCTTTACTGCTCGAGCCAGCGAGCACCACCTCGGCCCCCGTCACGCATCGCGTGCTCCGCGACCGGCGCCGCGTGCTGGGCCGCAACGTGCGCCAGATCTCGAACCTACAGCTCGTCAACCACGACGGACTGCGCGAGGCGCTGGGCATGGGGCAGCTCCCGTTCTCCGCGAATGTGGCGCCGACCCGCCTCTCTATGTTCGGACGCTCCTCGGCGGTCAATGGCCCCGAGTACTTTCTCGGCGGCGGCAGCGTGCGGCCCTACCGGCAGTCGAACCTCACGGGCCGCGGCGACATCTACGTCATGGGTGACGGCGACAGCGGCAACGAGAACGCGACCGGCGGCAGTCCCGGCGGCGTGGACCTGCTGAGTGGCGCCTCGGACTACACGATGGACTCGAACCGCAGTGCCAAGGCCGTGTACATGGGCAACAACCTCACGCCGGGCAACTTCAAGGTCAAGTCCGCGGCCGCTCGACGTTGAAGAAGGGGTTGCTTATTATTTATCCATCGCGTTGCGTTGCTCGTATGAATTTGCTGTGGGCAATTTTGAAATTGGTTCCGAGAATCATTTTGAGTGAAGTTGAACTTCGATTATGGCCCATTAGTTCGCTTTCGCTAATCGATCCGACAGGATACAGTACCGACAAGCGCCTTCTTCTGGTGAAGTGGACATTTTTCATGCCAAAATGGACCAACTTTAGCTTCTATTGTCAGGCGAAGATCATTAATTACTTGGTGGCAATCGCTCGGTCACATCGCTTCGAGATCTACCGACACTAACTCTATCAACCTACTCCAACTATCTGTCTGCATAACGCTGGTGGCGGTCTTGCGTGCGTGCATCGAGGGAAGAACATACACAACGGTCTATAAGCAAGCGTTTTACTGCGAAGCGACGGTCTGGATAAACTCGAGCGCCGTGTGCCACGCTTTCGCCACCGCCGCCTTCACCTCGGGCTTCTCCAGGTCGCCACGGTTCACCCAGCCGTGGTTCACATCTGGGAAATCAACCGCGCTGCTGTGTTCGCTGGTCTCGGCCTTGTCCGACAGGATCTTGATCACGCTACCGTTCTCACGCACGAACGCCGGGTCGTCGCCTGCTGCGAGCAGAAGCTGCGGGACCGTGATGCGCTCCGCAAGCTTCTCGACCGCACTGTCGCCGTGGAGCATGTTTTCAATTACCCATGACGGGTGAAACGAGATGTTACCCTTGATGATGGGGTCCGGTAGTGTGGACTGGTGCGCGCCGACCCAGCCGCCGAAGCAGTAGCCGTACGACACGATGCTCTCAACCTTGTATTCACTCTGCAGGAACGCGATCGCGTCCTG
>JAADVO010000402.1:0-28925 GCA_023335655.1 Globisporangium spiculum | reverse complement strand
CGCGCATCGACTGGCGACGGTGCTGGAGAGCGACCGCATCTTGGTGCTGGACGACGGGAAGGTGGTGGAGTTCGGTGCGCCTCGGTCGCTGGTGCAGACGAATGTGGGCGGCGTGTTCTACGAGCTGGCGAGAGAGGGCGGATACCTCAAGTCACTGAAGTAGGTCGCTTCTGGAAGACTAGCAGCTTTCAGAAGTCGATAGTGTGCGATGCTAACCCTAAGAAATGGTAAAAGATGTTCTTATTCTTCAGGATTCATAACACTACCTTAACAACGAGAACTGAATGCGCCGTTCATATTTCATCTACAGCATCAGCTTGGCGAGTGATCTTGCTCTTGATGTGAGAGTAGCAGCTCTGGCTTCATCGACATTCCGCAGAGTAGACAGCCAACATGCCGCTGCGCACACAACTCCATTTTGTGCCTCAATAACGAGAGCAAGCCCATCCATTCTTGGCAGCACTCGCACTCCACCTCGCTCGTTCTGACACATTCTAGCTGCTGCTTGATCGTGAGCAAGTATAGCGGAGCACTGAACGCTACTCTGAGCATTTTCTTCGGACGGAAATCGTCTCCGACGAGACTAAAACTTGGGAACCGAATCGGCGGGCGCTCAGCGATCTGCGCGAAGACTTGATAGCGCTTCGCGAGCACATACTCGCCTTGCTCGAGGTATAGCAGCGCGAGCGCGTAATATGCTCGAGGCACATGCTCTTCGTCTGGAGGATTCCTCGCAATGTACAGCTGGAATGCGTCAACTCGTTTCCGAAGAGTGAAGGAAGGCATCTTGGTCAAACAGCGCGCTCGGAGATACAGCCACTGCGGATTTGGCTCTAGCTCTAGTGCTTTGTCGACGTATGACATTGCGTCACCAAAATTGCTGCTGTCGAACAGGTGAAGTGCAAGCCAGTACCTGAAAATGGCTACGCTTGGATGCGCATCGATACATTGGCGCCAAAACGCCATTGCTTCGCTGTTGGAATCAGCTTCTCGTAGTGACTTCGAGGTGCACTCTTCGCGAATCGCAAACACAAAGCATGCGTCCGTGTTGTTGCTCTTTGACTTCATGATGCGGTCTTTCGCAACTTGGATGAGCTCATCTAGAAACGCCTGATCAATGGTCAACCGTCTCCACAGTGTCACCGCTCGACGAATCGTCTCGAACGCTCGCTCTTCCAAGTCTTCAGTGAAGAAAGCTTTCGCTTGCTGCACAAGTTCATGCGCCGCCACATACCGTTGCGCAACAGCGTGACCTGCGCTCGCTTTGCGTTGGATAACAGTCTGAGAATCGCGTTTGCCATCTTTAGCCGACGAGACGATGATTTCCCAACCGCTTTCGCCGTCTTGGTCTTCATAATGCAGCCCATTCACAGCATCGCTCTTGCTGCTACTGCTGCTGTTTCCTCCCTCTTGGCCGCCCACAGTCGCACCATTCGAGCCCATCGATACACACTCACTTGCTAGAGCTTGGATCTGCCGTTGTACTTTTTCACTCGCGCCAATCAAACCCGCAAGCACCTGGAAAGCGTTCAACAATGCATCGCACTTACTGGCATCGCTCTGATACGCTAGCGCGTTGATCACCAGCTCGAGCACTTGTGGATCGCAGTCACTGTCTTGGAAATGGTTGCTCCAGTTGTCGCGAATGCACTCTAGACACGCAAAGACGTCGCCTCCAGGCACTTCTACCGTTGTCGCAGCGACCTCACAGATCTCCTCATCGTCGTCACACTGCTTGCTCTGCACCAGGGAGCGCTCCACGAACTGCTGCAGCTCCGGGAGGAGCATCTGCAGGAGTTCCTTAAGACACTGTGCGCGTCTGTCCACGTCCCGCACCGCTGTCGTCGCCATCGCCTGCGGCTGCTGCTGCCCCATTTGCGCGCTTTCCCTTCTTTCCTCTCTCTCGTTAATGGCTTCTTTCCTTTTCTGAGAAGGCAACCCGCAAAAAGCAAAAGGCAATCCCAAAATCAGGAGTGGCCGTTTATTATCAGCCAATGAATATTCTTCAATACGCTTTTCAGCCAATAAAATACGATTGCTGCTGGATTCCTTTCAGTGACACCTTCAAAAGTTGGCGCCAAATTGAAGAAAGAATGAGACGTGAAGCACGACGCAAGCTGCTTCTGCTGCGCCAGACGCGGCCGGTACTCTTCGCGGCGGCGGCTGTGAGCGCCACGGGGCTCACGCTCATACTGTTCATGGTCATGCTGAGCGCTAACTCGTACTCGTCGCTGCGCTTCGAGGGCAATCTGCTCCGCGGCGACGGCTTCGGCGCGATCAAGAAGTGCGTCACGCTGGATTTCTCGCACTTTGACGACAAGTATTTCGACCCGAACGCGTGCATTTCGGTAACTGAGCGAACACAGAAGATCACTGCGCTCATCAAGACGCTTACGAGAGCACTCAACGAGCAGGATATCGACTACTGGCTCGACAGCGGCACGCTGCTCGGCCAGTTCCGGACCCAGAGCGTGATTCCCTGGGACACGGACGCAGACATTGGCATCACGATGGAAGGCTACGAGTTTCTCCGCGACAATGTGATCAAGTTCCCAGCGTCATCGTATGAGTTACAGGTCCTCGAGAGCGATGTGAACCTTGGCCCCGACCGGGACTGGAACATCCCCGTGCGGTTCGTCGAGACCACGCGAGGGTTCTACGTCGACGTGTTCGTGTTCTCCGAGTCGACTGTGAACGACGTCGAGATGCTCACTACGACGCCGTCCTGCAGCTGGATCAAGTGCGCCTACTGCGTGCATGTGAGCGACCACGCCAAGTTCTTCGCGATCCCCAAGTACTACGTCTACCCGCTCATCTCGTGCAAGTTTGCTGACTTTGAAGTGCTCTGTCCAGCAAGGCGCACGCTGTACTTGGAGCATCTCTACGGCGTGGATTTTCGAGTCGGGAAGCTGGCGTATTGAGTGTAAATGGTCTAGTGCTAAGAAAATAGAGGTGAGTTTTGGAAACTTGTGAGTGGACTTCACATAGAGAATCGAGATCCCATAGACGACCATTTCCATCCAAGGACGAAACAATCATGCTGGTGATCGCTCTCCTTGCGGTATTCCTCAAGAAAGACATTCATTTTGCAGCCATTTCAGTATTCGCGCTTTCACGTGAGTCAGAGAGGGATGCCAACCGGTAGATATACCGGTATCCATACTGGTCAAACGTAAAAGCGCGCCAACAAAACATGTAAAAGAGTGGGATTTCTCCAAGCGCTCAAATGGATAACCCTCCAGCACATGTTCGCCAGTCATACAATTTTCATGATAACACACGTCGCAGACAAATGCTCAAAATGGCCCATGTTCACCAGAAGTAAATTCCAGCATCAGGGTTCAAACAAGCAAAGCGCATGCGGATCTATTCGCGCGCTCCAGTCAACCAACCAATCAATCAAGAGCTACACACACACACACATCACAGCAGCTCGTAGCAACCCAGCAGCAGCAAGCGAAGATGGCCAAGCCGTACACCCGAAGCGCCAGCAGCACTGTCGGCAGCGATGACCCGTGGCTCTCGACCCAGCAGCACGCCGCGGTCGGTTGCCTCCAGGGCGTCATGAGCGCGCTGCACCCGGAGCTCAAGCGCTTCGTGCGTGTGTGCGTGCGCGAGCACGTGCTCAAGGGCATGCCGATGCGCAATACCATGTCATCCGCGAAATACGGCGAGATCGATCGCCAGGTGATGGCGCTCCTGGATTCCAAGATGAACTCGCTGTCGGCGACCGCAGACTTTGTTTCGTATCTCCAGTTCGCCGACCAGAACTGGTACAAGTATATCGACGACCTGGACTTCCACGGCGACCTGCGCGCGACCATAAAGCAGAGCGTCGAGATCCGCAACAAGGTCGCGCGCCAAGTTCCGCTGAGCAAAGCCGAGTTCGATGATGCGCTCAAGGTGTTCCACCGATTCGCAGATCTCCTGGCGGTCCAACAGACCACGAAGGACCTCATCCAGGCGTTGATTAAGGCTGCCGACGTTGAGGTCTCAACGTCATCGTCTTTGCCATCAGATTCAATGTTATCCTCCAATTCGGGTTCCTCACGATTCAGTAAAGCGTCAAAGGTCGGAGCCCAGGTGTGGATCATCGTGCTGCTGTGCTGGGTCGTCCTGGCGCTGCTCTGGACCATCATGGTCATCCAGGACGAGAACGCAAGCAACCCAATGAAGCCGTGGATCCCACGCTTCTCGTTCTGGGATCTGAACTTGCCTCTGAAGCTCACACCAGCGCCTGAACCAGTCTCCGAGCCTTCGTCAGCGTGGTCGCTGCTCTCATCACTGAAAGTGTTCGTCCCGGCGCCAGCACCAGAGCCGATCCCAGAACCAGAATCGGTTGCGACTTCCTGGTTCGGATGGCTGTAAATATTAAGCGACGTGATGATCGTGCACTCGATTGGCTTGTAGTAAGTAGTACCAGCATTGAACAAGATTGGTTTTAGTTTTTTTGTATCACCCTATGATTCATGTCCACAAATCCCTGAAACTTGCTGCTTCGAAAGAATCATTGCCTCTTCCTCAACTGAAATTCCTCGACTTTCACCTAGTAGGACCGCGCATGCTGAGTTCTGCAACGATGTCGAGATATCAAAGCCTCAATCGTGCGAGAGTTTGCTGTTTACTGCAACACTGCGATGTGTAGTACCTGAGCTCTGTGCAGTGAGCGGCCCATGCGGCATGGACCATGCCTCCCTCAAACAGCCTTGAACAGCAGCAAAGACCACTCAAAGCGGTATTGCTTAAAAGAGCCTCGCAAGTTGAAAGCGCCAGCTGTTTTCACAGAATCGATTACTTTGAGGCTCGGCTGCACGCGATCAGCTGGGATTTCATTTTGCCGCGAGCTTCAAATAGCAAATGGCTCAGAAAACCAACCGGAAAAGCCTCAATCGAAAAAGCCCAGAAAGACAAGCCAGCGCGTGCTCTTTCTGCCTGTCTTATGCGCCTCGACCTCTCCGAGCACACAAAGTCCCCTGTTCCCGCCTTCGCACGCCTATCAGCATATGCTCACAGAGCAATAGCACCGCCAGCCGCGTTCACTTATCCCGAAAGTGACAGCGGAAAGAAGGAAGGGAGTGAATACTTAGTACCCATAGGCATACATACATTTATACGCGCTTCTACGAGCCGAGCGAACCCAATAGAGCAGGCTCCAGTGTACGACGGCGCAGTGCAGTGCAGTGGGGAATATCAGGCCAGAGCAGGTGTCCAAGGGCGAGAGATCACAAAAAGAGAAGATAAAGCACAGGTGATGGCGAGGGGCGACGACGCGATGTTCGTGCTGGGCGACAGCAGCAGCGGCGCCAACGGCGCGGTCTTTGCGCTCAACACGAGCACGACGGCAGGGCGGCGTGACTCGAGCGGCGGCAGTGGTGACAATGGACTCGCGCTCTCGTACATCCGGCCCTCGTCCATCGTGATGCTGCGGCAGAGCGAGCGGCGAGGCGGCGGGAATAGCGGACATGGCAGTGGCGACGGCGACGACGGCGAAGGCGACGAGAAGCAGTCGTGGTGGGAGAGCCCGCACGCGTCGCAGGAGCCAATGAGCTGGGCGCAGATCGCGCAGGTGTGTATCCACACGCTCGTGCTGCTCGCCGTGCCGATCGCGGTCGTGCTCGCCACGTACTACTCGGACAACAAGGCGCTCCCGTACGTGTATAGCTTCTTTGTGGCGCTTGCAAGCTTCGAGTACGTGTGGCTCGCCTACCGCGTGCGCCTGCGGCTGTTTCTGCCGTTCAAGCTTCACCAGAAGCAGACGTCCAAGGACATCTACGCACAGATCATGAGCTACTCGGTGGACTTGGAGACGTGCGCGGTCACGCCATTAGCGGAACGGCTATTACAAGGACGCAAGGTGATGACTGCGCTGTTGTTGGGGCTAGCATGTGCAGGCGTCACAGTCGCAGTGTGCCTCATCCCAGGCTTAGAGGAATCTCCGATGGCGTTCAGCGTTATGAGCGTGTTCCTCGCGGTCTTCTGCGCGTCACTAGCGCCGAATTTGCCCGACGGATTCGCGCTGCTGCTCCGGTACGGATTTTACTTCATCGCGGTGCTCAACGTCGTCATGACGCTCAACGACACGGAGGACGCCGAATACGAGGACCGAAGCATTGTGATGAACGAGCCGCTGACGCTCGAGCCGTTCTCAATCGCGCTTCTCACGGCGTCGCTGCTGCTGATCAGTAGGGTGTTTACCAGCAAAGAGCCCATGGAGTCGGCGGTGATGGTGCTGCTGGATATCGCGGGGCTGCTCTACGTCAGCTGCGCCGCGACCGTGCTCGGCTACTTCTCTCGCTCGGTCATGACTTATGATAACAGCAACAGCAGCACTGGGGACAACGATGAAGAGGACGGGGGCGAGAGCCACAAGAACTATGCGCTCATTGCGTTCTTCGTGATTGTGTGGAGCTCGGAGCTCGGCTCGTTCTTCATGGAGCGTTTCCTCAAGTTCATCGACTTCCCGTGGAACCACCCGATCGCGAAGCGTGTGTCGTCGCGTCAAAACGTCGAGAAGTTGGTCGGCGCGCTGCTCGGCGGCGTCGCAGCAACGTTTGTGGTCTCGGAGTACGTGGACTTCCACATGGAGACGAATCTGGTGGCGTGCCTCACGGCGGCGGCGGTGGTGCTCAGCCAGGTCTGCAAGCTCTTCTTGCTCGGTCTCAAGAAGATCGCCAAGATCTCAGCCACAGGCGAGTACCTGGCGCTCGGTGGCGGGATCCTAGACCGCATCGACACGATCCTCTTCATGGCGATCGTGTTCAGTCCGTTCTTTGAGCACCAAGTTGGTGCATAAGCGTCCTTGTCTTGTGACGACAGTGCTAGCAGTTTGTAGTAGTAGTAGTAGTAAATGGTGAGTGATCGGGTAGAAACTGTCAGTTGGTCGAGTAGGATCGATTTTATTTATTGGGCTCGTGGAGTCCAACACGAGCCAGAGTATTTTTGTAGCCTCGAAATCAAATTTCCACACACTTTCTTAGGAGCCGAGAGGTATTCAGCAAACCTCACACACACAACAGGACTAACTCAGCTCTCTCAGATCAACTCGAAGCCTGGGCTTACATATGCACACGCACGCATCATTTCAGACCACACAGAAAGAAGCTTTGGTTATTCGTCATTCGTCCACGCAGCGTACCACGAATACCTACAGTAGTTACATGACAGTGCACGCCTTGTCTTCGCCACCCTCGACCTGCTCGTTAGCATCATCATTACCTTCCTCAGTGGTCTTCTTCTTCTCCTCGGCAGCCGCCGCCTTCTGCTTCTCCACGACGCCGCGGATCTTCTCGACGTCCGACATTGTCAGCACCGTGCTGTTCTTGACGACGAGGTGGTCGTCAAAGCCCAGGGTTTTGCCCGAGATCTCGATCTTCTTCTGCTCGCCATTGTCGCTGGCGTCCGCGGCACCGTCCAGGCCCAGGACGTCCGCGAGGCTGCTCTGCATGAACAGCGGGTGCTTCTCGAGGAGCTCAATCTGCGCCACAAGCGCTCGCGTGAGCCACAGCAGACTGGTCACGTCGGGGATCTCCGGGTCGCCCTGCTTAAACACCACCGCCGACGGGTAGTACGGCTCGTTGTTGTACTTGGCGATCTTGAAGTCGTGCTTGTCGATCGCGTCGAGGTCGTCGAACGGCACGGACGTCATGGAACCAAAGAGGATCGAGATCTCCTTGGCGCCCCACTGGATCTGTTTCGTGTCCGCCGCAGGTGCAACACCCGGGGCGATGCAGTTGATCTTGTGGTCCTTCCAGTGCGCGCGCTGGCAGTCACCGTTGCAGTAGAACGTGCATTTGCAGCGCGTGCACCGCTTGAGCTCGGCTCCCTTGGCCGCTTTCTTGTCGCAAAAGCCGCAGCGACGAAGCTCCGGGTTCTCAATGTGCGCGAGCTTCTCACCCGTGGGTAACACGCGTCGCTCGAGGTCGGAGCGCGTGAAGAAGAGTGCCAGTCCGTGGATGTTTGAGTCCGCCGCGCGCGTGGCAATCACGGACGAGAAGATCGTGCCGCGACTCACCGTGTGGCGCTTGTCGATGCAGATCTCTTCGAGCGCATCGATCTGGATCGCTTGGCGCTCTGCGAGGACGTTCCACGGCTCGAGACGCGTGTAGTGCGCGCAGGCTTCGTAGAACAGACCGAGGATCTCGGGGGTGACGCCCGCGCCAGAGATCATACCCGGACGTTCACTCACTTCCGCCACAGACGCCAGGTCCTTCTTGATCAGGTGGTTCGACAGATCGCTACAAGAACACATCGCCACCAATTAGATCACGAGCGTCACCACGAAGTGTGGTGTACAAGACAAAGCCCAGATAGAGTGCGTACCGAACGTAGGAGTCGATGCCGTCCGACTCGGTCAGGAACGAGCACTCGATGCCAATCGCCGCGTACGACTTCCGCAGCTTGCCCACGTAGTTCTTGTCCGGGAACGCGATCATCTCGGGACGGTGCTGCGGCGTGGAAGACGGCGGGTCCAACATGCATGCGAGCGTCACGTCGAGGATCGTCTGTGGCGACGGGTATTGCTCGGGTGGGTCGCAAATCTTCTTCGTGACCACCTGGCCGAGTGGGTAGAGGTTATTGACCATGATGCAGTACGGACGGCACGGGATCGCGTCGCTGCCGTCGTCGCCGCCGGTGCTCGACGCCGACCACACGCGCAGCTTGCGCACTACGACTTGCCACACCTCCTTCTTCGTCTGGTCCAGCTTGCGGATCTTCTCCACCTGCTTGGCGCTCACGAGCGACTCGGTGCTCACCACAATGTCCTCTACATACATGTGCACAGTGTGCTGTTGTTTAGCTCACTACAGAATGATGATAGTACTGAAGGGAGTGAAGCAACTACTCACCATCGCCCGTGACCTCAAACTGCGTCGGCACGCGCGGCACTTCCTCACTCTCATCGTCCGAGTCCTAAGCAAGACAGACACACACACCACACAGCAGTAGTGCAGCATATCAGTCACGACGCCACTCGGGGGAATGCCATAATGCCACGTGTGTGACGACGCGCAGCGATACACATGCACACTATAGAGGCGCGCGCAGCAAACTACTCACCACAAAGTTGTTCCACTTCTCGTACTTCTTGCTCAGGTACTGCTCCGCTGGCATTTTGCTTCTCTCGTTGGCTTCCTATTCGCACAGACGCACGCACACAGAGAGCGCTTCTTCTTTCTTCCTTTGGTCGATTGTGCGTTTGATGACCGCGTGGGTTCGTTCATGTGGGGCAACAACATTCTGGAAACTCAGCGCGGGCTTAGAAGAATCAGTCCGCTGGACCTCTTTCTGAGTCTGAGCCCAGATTTTGGAAAGTGCATCTTCCTGTACAAGAGCAACGTGACCTTTCGAGCAAAAAAAGCAGATCGCGATCAATGGATGGATGGATCATCATTACTAGTAAGTAAGAGCTCATGGCGGTGGAGAAGAGAGGAGATGCGAATGAGAGTGCCATCAGTGCAGCTGCTACTGTGGTCCATGATGCGAGCATGAAGACAGCCAGCGTCATGTCACAACGGAGCTCTGCGGCGGAGCACGGGAGCTCCATGACACCCAAGAAGAGCTCCAATACGTTTGTGGATGATGCAAATGCCTCGATCGACAAGGACAACGACGCCTTAGAGCAGAGCGGGCAGAGGATCGCAGGCAACTTGGATCTGCAGGTCGCAGTCGGTGACTTTCTCGAGACCATCGAGGTGCAGCTGGCGATCGTGTTCCTCATCGTGCTCGACGTGTGCTGCACCGCGCTCGAAATCCACTTGCACGACCACCAGGAGCTCGCGAGGTTACAAGGAATCATCGACGCGAGTGACGCTACGGGACCGATTGTGGCAGCGCCTCAGTCTATGCTGCTGTCAGTAGTGACGCGGCTTGTGGAATCGTTCACGGGCTTCACGATCTTCTTCTTCCTCATCGAGATGGCGGTGCTCATCGCCGCGTTCCGGAAGCGCTTCTTTGCGCACTTGGGATACGTTCTGGACTTGAGCGTCATCACTGGGGCGATTGGCTACGAGATCTACGCGCAGTCGAAAGGTACGATCTGTAGCATCGGAGTACTCGGTTCGTTGCCTCCACTGAGCTCATATACGTGGTTGTGTATACAGCTCTTCGATTACTGGGCGTGCTGCGCATCTGGCGAGCGTTTCGCTTGGTGAACACGCTGCTGGACCGCGAGAGACGAGCTCATGACTCAACAAAGGATGTCCTGGAAGAAGAACAACTGGTGCGTCAATCATATGAGCTGGTTACGTCTTGACATTGGATTCTAACGTGAACTTTGTCAATCGCCTCTATAGAAAGCGCTTCAGCTGAGGATGGAGAAGCAGGCAGCGGAGCAGTCACTCAAGCGCGAGTACGAGTCGCGCGGAGGGCTCGAGAAGCTGCTGCAGGGCTACAAGGATGAGGTGGATACCTTGAAAGAAGCGCTCAACATCGCAGCCGAAGTCGTCGCGGAGGCCACCATGCGCGACGACGAGTTCAACTCCCAAGAGCAGCAGCAACGGGCGCCAAGAGAAGAAATTCAAGCGAGCGGCGATGTGGATGATACGATCGCTTCTCCAGAGTATTATGACGAGGCTTCGTACTATTACTACGGAGGGTACGAGCAGGAAGCGGAGGACGGATACGAGCATTCCGTCTACCCTGAGCAGGAACAACCATTGCTGGAGGCAGCGAGTGAGCTTCCAGAAGCGCTAGCGGAGGTTGAGGAGCAGCGAGACGCTGAGAAGACAGAGGAGCTGGTCTCAGATCCACGAGAGTCGCATGAATTGCAGGGAGACGCGGATGAGTTTGAAGATGCTGTGGAGCAATGAGGCAATGAGACACCGCACCCATTCATTCTTCCAGAAAGCAGCCAAAATAATTTAATGCTCGACTTTTCCACCGATTCGATACTCTGTTCAGATATCCTCTCAATGTCGATATCACATTACAAGTCATAAACACATATTGGCTCAGCGTTTCCGCTGTGTAGTTGCATACCCTTTTATAAATGATGATGATGATGTACAAATGTCTGAATCGCTGCCATGTGGCAGTTGATTGATTGATCAAGAGCTGCCGAAAAGCAACAGCGAGCGCATCAGACAGACAGAGCGCGTTCACTACCCCACACAAGAGCAGCAGCCAGCAACGCCCCAAGCAGCCGTCTCTTCAGCCTCAGCTTCAACATGTCGTGGCAGTCGATGGAGAACATGATGTACATGTCGTACTTCCTGGCGACCAAGTCCGTGCCCGTGGTGGCCGCCGGTGCATCCGTCGTCTTCGCCGTGTCGCCATGGTACCGTACGCGTTCGCAAGCGTGTCGATTGGCGCTCCCTGTCGTGACAATCGTAATGGCTCGTATCCTGTACACCCAGTGAAGTTGACGTGCTGTTTTTTTGTCTCCGTATATGTGTATGTGTATATACGCAGGCAAACGGTCAAGACGATCCAGCAGGCGAAGAGCACGCTGCAGTTCCCGTTCGCGCCGTTCTTTTTCTACTTCATCTCGTCGGTCATCTACACGCTCTACGCGTTCGTGACGTCGAACCTGGTCATGGGCGCTACGGCGCTGTTGGGCTCCGTGCTCGGCTCGTACTACGTGTTTGTGTACTACACGCACGCCGGCGACAAGGTACATTACCTCAACTGATCGAAGAGCTCCATTTGCTCTCTTTCTATCGCTCATTGCTAACATGAACGCCTTGCCTTGTCTTGTCTCATGTCGAATGAAGACCCAGCCGACGCGTATGCTAACGTACTCGCTCGTGTTCCTCGTGCTGCTGTCGCTCGCGGTGTCGCACTCGCCCGCCGAGTCGGCGCTCATCATCGGCGTGCCGGGCAACATCCTGTCGGTGCTGACCGCCGCGTCCCCATTGTTGCAGGTCAAGACGATCCTGCGCCTCAAGGACGCATCGTGCCTGCCGTTCGGCATGTCGGTCATGAACGTCGTGGCAGGCGGAGTCTGGATGATCTACGGGCTCATGCTCGGGGACCCGCTCGTGATCCTCCCCAACATGTTTGCGCTCACGATGGGCATCATCCAAACGTCGCTGATCATCCTGTACCCAGGCGCAGCGGCTCTAAAGGGCCACAAGCCTGCGCCGCCGCTTGCGTCCCCAGCCCCAGTGCCATCGCCAGTCGCGCGCGGTCGCGCCAAGTCTTCGCATGAGAAAGCGTGAGTGTACTTTTGCGTGTGTGAGTCTTACTCCTTTCATAATGGAAAGCAAAGGGCTGTCTCCTACATGCGGCCAACGTGTGCATTCTGTGTAGGCTCGCGTGGCTGGTTTGAGAAACACAAAGGCTTGTTTGGAGCGGCGACTCCTTGCGGACTGATAAAAGTTAATGCAATATTTGTTTTGATGCACGCAGACGATCTCTCATTGCATTGATGTGTTGAGGTGGCAAGAACAGACGCTTGCGCCTTGTCATCAGCCCTTCAGCTTCAGTCGAGCCAGCAGTAGTAGTAGACTGACGTTAAAGGCAGTGATGAAGCAACCAGTCACAGACTCACTTCAGAAGCATTAGAGGACCTCGACCTCATGAACCAACCTCCAAAGGTATCGGCATCCATTGTCGAGAAAATTGTGCACCCAGCCCACGTGCACCCACTAAAACAACTTTAGGCCACATGGGTTTGGGTCAGAGAAGATGGGACGCGTTCAATGGGTTTCACCATCCAAACCCATATTTCCAAAACACTTGGTGAAAGTCACATGAAATTCTCACCCACATTCTTCCATGGGTTGGCACGAAACCCATCTTCCAATGCATGGGTTCGCATGGGTGGGTGGGCGGAGCGAAGAAAAGGGGGAAAACCGAATGCGTTTTGCCGCCCGCGCATCAGAAAACGAAATTCAAAGTCGCAAGTCGGAAGCCGCCGCGATGGCGTTCAAGCTGGCGCTCAAGAGGGAGAAGGAGCGCATCCAGAGCGAGCTGGAGCGCGACGTCCCGAATGAAAACGAGCGTCTGTACGTGCTCAAGGCGCCGTCCTCCCAGTCCACGCGCTCGGACGTGTGGAACCACATGCACTTTGTGCACGAGCGCCAGGGAGACAACGGCGCCAGACGCGTCACATTCCGAGCGGGGCCGAACAGCCGAGACACCGAGTTCGTGGCCTGCGTGCGGTGCCTGAAAGTCTGGTCGTTCTTGCCGACAAGCGGTACGAACACGCTCAAGCAGCACAAGTGTCCAGCGGCGGCAGTCGACGTAAAAGTGACAGCAATAGCCAGTGGCGGTCCAGTCGTCCGCCGCGAGCGTCGCACCCAGGGCAACAAGGTGTCATCCATGAAGAATGGCAGTGGTGGTGACGATAAGAAGCACGTTACTGTCACGTCATCATCACCCGGCCTCCAAGTCGTGCTGACCACCTTCTGCGCTCAGGACCTGCAGCCGTTCGACGCTGTGGACGGCGAGGGGTTCAAGAACCTGATCCAGACTGTGCTCGATGTCGCGTTCAAGCACAAGGGCAAGCGCCTTCTGGTCCAGGACCTAATCCCCACGCCGGCCGAAGTGCGCGATAACGCGATGGCGCGCGCCAATGCGGGTCGCGTCGCTCTTAAGCGCATTCTCCAAGCACACCTGTTGACCGGCGTCTACACTGCCTGCTCGCTCAACATCTGGACAGATGACGCCAAGGATATCGCGTACGTGTCTGTCACTGTGCACTACATCACTGACCAGTTCGAGCTGGTGGATAGAACCCTGTACGTTCAGCCGATCCGCAATGCGAGCCACACGAGGATCGTGCTCGAAGAGGAGTTCCACGAAGCCCTCAAGTCGTTCGGTCTCGACCAGTTCAAGAAGGAGCAGTTCATTATCGTGAGTGCCGACCGAGCTGGGCCCGAGGACGTCCGGTTAGTGTACGACTGGCACCCGAGCGTCGACCACCAGATCGCGAGCTGTCTCTCGACAGTTTTCAATAAGTCCACTCCCCAGCAACAAAGCGGTCGACGCATTACAACGCCGTCCTATAAGTACTTTGACGAAGCGCCGGAAGTGTTCAACCTGATCGACGACTGCAAGGAGCTGGTCGCGTACTTCAAGCACGAGGATCTGCAGCGCCGTCTGTCCAAGCCTCTCAAGCAGGAGAACGATGCCAGTCGCTGGAATTCGCTGCATCGTTGCCTAGCGAGTGTGAACGAGGCGCTCAGTGAGATCATCGACGTGCTGATGAAACTGAACAGGATGGACAAGATCGCTCGCGTTGGTGAAGACCTGCTCCGTGAGCTGATCGCGTTTTTAAACGAATTCAAGCTGGCGACGCTGGCGCTGGAGAGGTTTAACGTGCCCACGATCCACGAAGTTGTCTACTGGCGCCACCGCCTCCTCGCCCACCTTGATGTCTACGATGAAGCCACCGCTGCCCAGGTACCCGCGGATTCAGAGTCAATCGCCTCACTGAAGTACCTCATCAGACCCATTGTTGAGGAGAAGTTCCAAGTCGAAACGACCCACGTCGTCGCAGCTCTGTTGGATCCGGCCCAGAAGCACCGTCTTCACAAGTTTGGCGTGAGCGAACACCAAATCGATGCCGGCTACCAGCAACTCAAGAAATACATGAAGGCTATTGGCTCATCAGCGTCGGCTGTCGCGAACGAAGCAGATTCTCTTCTTCCATTAGCAAAGAAACAGCGCACCGAGCCGCGACGCGCAGCGATCGTGGTCAGCCAATACTCGGACGATGACGACGATGGTGATGACGATGATGGCGAAGCGGCCACCTCCGCGGCCGGCCTGGACTTCCATGTCGCGGCTGAGTTTGCAAAGTATCTGCAGTACAAGGTCAGCAAGAACGAGCGGCTGGCGATGCTCGAGCTGAGCAAGCAAGAATTGAATCCGATCAAGCGATCCGATGACGAGTTCCAGCTGCTGACGTGGTGGAAGCATGTCGGGAGCCCGGCGTTCCCGATCCTCTCACGCGTGGCACGCTCCATTCTGTGTATCCCAGCATCGAGCGCCAGGTCTAAATCCAACGGCAGCACGAAGACGACGACGCGCTCTCAGCTGTCGCCGTCGACCGTCAACGACCTCATGTTCTTGCGCTCGAACCACGATCTCTAGCGCCTTGTGAAAATTGTTTTGTTAGCAGAGGGAGTGAGAATGTTGCATGTTGTCACTCAGCACATTGGCGTATTTTTGGATGCATGTTCGAATCGTTACGCACCATGACAGCCTTCTCGTCTCCAGTTTTCTTTTGCGTTCGCATTTTCAAACAAAGCTCTCTCTTGCATGCGCTTGGGCCATGGAAGCGAAGGATTTCATCAGCACCAACCCGGTACGCACCAGGATGTCTCTTCACTTCCGCTTGCGTCCGTGTCCACGAATTCACTCATTCCCACACTGACGCTCGTAAATGATTCGTTAGCGCATTGGAGAGATTCAGGTCGAAGTGTTTGTCGCGGGCGATGGCATCAACTACCCGAAGAAAGGGCAAACCGTGGTCGTGCACTACACTGGATACGTAAGTGAAACCTTTGAGAGCGACATGCTGGAATGAACTGCTGTGCTTACCTGCCTGTGGTGTGTCTTCTTCTTGATCTTGTCGTAGCTCCAGGACGGGAAGAAGTTCGACTCATCTCGAGATCGAGAGAAGCCGTTCAAGTTCAAACTCGGCGCTGAGCAAGTCATCCCGGGTCTTGACGAAGGCGTCGAGCGCCTGTGCATGAAAGAACGCGCCAAGATCTTCATCCCTGCAGACAAGGCGTATGGACGCAAAGGATTCCCGGGACTCGTTCCTCCGAATAGCAACTTGATATTTGATTTAGAGCTACTCACATTCCGCTAGGCGCTTGACTTGGCTCGCTTGGGTTGCCTTTGTAAAAGCTGTTCAAGCTGTTCTTATTCCTCGAAAAGCTCCTTCTTTTTGCGCTCAAACTCCTTCTTTCTCAGCAGCTGCGCTTCCCGCGCGTCAAGCTTCGACTGAATCGACTTGATCTGCGTCATGTGCTTCTTCGCGCTCAGCTGCACCTTCTTCTCGTCTTCTTGGAGCTGCGCCGTGAGTTCATCATACTGATGCGCCATGACTGGTAGCGGTTTGCTGAACTCCTGCTTGATCACCGAATACATCCACTCGCGCTTCTCCTTTGAGTCTGTCTTTGCTGCTCGAAGGAACTCGTCTCGCTCCTGCAGCTGCTTGCTCAGCCGAAGCGTTCCCTGGATTTGCCGCTCATTGCACACTTTGCGCCAGTTCAGATGCGCAATCTGCTCTTCCAGCGACGCGAACGAGGAAATTGAACCGGAGGGACTCAGCATTTTGTAGTGCACTTCCCGAAGACCTGTTCTCTTCTTTGCACGGCTATTGTTTGACTCCACCTCGGATGGGCAATCACGCTTTCAGTCTCTCTGCGGCCTTGGGTCATCCCAGAAACTCAGACAAGCCAAGTATTTTTGGAACTCGTCTTCATTTATTGGATCTCAGAGCCAGGTGAAGCATCACTGAGGTGTGCCACCTCAACTGAAAGATGTGGAGAACACCTTGTCAGATATCAAATAACCAGAGAGCTGCAAAAATCGAGAGCAAGACTTACCAAGATGTCGCCTGTTTGCTTCAGATGTTGAATGCAGTTTTCAAAGAGCCCCCACAAACCCTGCAATCGGATTGTCGAACGTGTACCAAATCAAGCTCGGATCGAGAACTGGAATCTTTTGACAAAACCAAGGCTCTGGCTCCTGCTTCTCGTACAATTGGTTTCTGCTGTCACCGCTCTCGTGCATCTCTGTCGCGCTCTGTCTTGCATCTTGAGACGAGGAAAGGTTGCCTTCTGAAACTGGACCGGAAGACGGTGTACTGCCGCCGCTGATGCAGAAGTGATGTGTTCGGCTGTTCGCTTGCTTGGACCTCGGCAATCGCAGCCGGAAAGATTGCTTTGGCACGAATCCTGGAATTCTGCTCGCTCGCTTCTCCGCCAGCGCCGCAATATGCAGCGACGTCACTGTCAGACCACTTTAGCATAACAAAAGAAATACGTCCATCAGTGAGCATAGCAAGCATAACATGCCGAATATTGTCTGTGGCAATCGATCCAGAGTTCGTACCTTGTAAATCGCTGCGTGCTGGAAGCAATGAGCGTGCGGATGAGCTTCTGAGCGCATAATCGCATCACTTTTTCCTTTGGAAGCTTCGAATTGCTACCGCCGCTTGTTGATTCGTCCCCATTGAGAAAATCGACCACAAACACTTCCCGCGGACTGAACACCGACGCGCCAAAGATCAGCACCACTAGCCATTCAGATAGCACAGAATACAACAACGACACAACGCCACCAGTCAGCTCTTATCATACATTAAGGCATCGACACATCCTGTCTTACCAGAATGCACGCTTCCTTCAAAAAGCGCGTTCAGGCTGGTTCGAAACAATCGCTCGGTCGTGGTCATGCATTTGATCGCCTTCTTCATTGCCCCACTCAGCACTTTTCTAATATAAGCCATATGTAGGTTCATAAAAGCGCGTTCCACACAAGCACCAGAAAGCTATATCCACGTACCTTCTTCTGTCTGGGCCAGAAGGACTCTGTTGTAGCGCTTGCTGCTCCTGATACTGATGCTCTAGGACGATCCCAAGCAACTCGTCATACACACTGCAGCACATAATCCCATACACACACACACATAGATATATACATCAGCAACATGTAGTCCAAAACGCACAGTATCAATAGCATCGCTGTATACTTGGTGAATTGCAGTACCATGGGATCTGGCCGCGAAAGTAGAGCAAGAACTGCACCAAATGCGTCACCAGCGCTACGCAGATCACTCCGTCAAGCGCCACGCGATACTCCACACATAGCGGTGAAAGCGGTGGCGTCACGATTGGAACCGCGCGTGCTCGCTTTAGTCGTCTCTGCTGCGATGAGCTGCTCGTGTCGGTGGTGTCGTGTGCGTGTACGTGTGCGTCTTGGATTCGGCACGCCGTCGCCATCTTCTGGCGCGCGCATTCCGCACTGTCCGCCATGTTTCAAACTGATGAAAAAGGGAGACACAAAAGAGCAACTTGGGATCATTCCTGTTTAATCTTATAAGTATATAACTAATAACTACGCTTTGTGGTGTTCTGTTTAGTACTAAACTAAGTTTATCGCTGAGCAAATTCCTTTCATATACAATGCATCCCTCTCATTGATACAAATAACGGCTTGATATTTGATCTATGCGATTGTATCGACCTCCAACGCACACTCGCTCACAAACAAAGCCGGTAAGCGAAAGCTCAGGACAGAACGAAGGCGAACAAAAGCAAGATGGAGGTGGCGACGCACGTGGACGACTACAACGGCTCGTTCCGCGACACGATGTGGCTGCAGTCGTTCCCGCTAAACACGCAAACGGTGATCCACTACTTCGCGCTCTCGCCGTTCTACGACCGCTCGTGCAACAACGAGCGCCTCAAGATGCAGCGCCTGGGGCTCGACCAGCTCAAGAACATGCGCGGCATCGAGTACGAAGTGCTGCCCAACACGGCCAAGCAGCTCCCGCAGCAGCTCTTCCTCATCCGCAAGCAGCGCCGCAGCGGCCGCACGCAGGTCGAGCCGCTCGCGATCTACTACGTGCTGGACGGCTCGGTCTACCAGGCGCCGAACATCCACGCCATGCTCACGTCCCGACTGGTGCGTTTGTCTGTTTGTGTTTGTGCATACATTATTAGTGGGTGTGGCCATGGATAATATGAACAGTATTGCGGCCTGTTGTTATGAACACTATGTAGAAGAAGTGCAGTTACCGCGTGAACAAGGCGTTCCACAAGCTCGCGGCGGGTGTGCGCTTCAGCCCCACGGAGGGCTATGCGTGGGACTTCAGCTCGGAGGACAAGAAGGAGCCGATCATCCCCTCGGAGCGTGAGTGATAGATCCGTTTCCTACTATTCATTTACCAGCACGTTGCATGGCAATGCTAACGGATTTCCCACCTTCTGTTATGTTAGAACTCCAACTGAAGCTCAAGCAGAAGTACGAAAAGATGGAAAAGCAGCGCGAGCACTCGGCGCGCGTGGACTCGATCCTGATCCAGTTAATGAAGAAGCACGCGCCCGAGATCGCCGAGAAGCTCGAGGCCGAGAATGCAGCTAACAGCCGAGCAGCACAGGCGAATCCCAGCGGCGGACCCGCTCCTGCCGCAGCCGCAGCTACTGGTGCTGCTGCATCAGCAGGCGTGAAGCGCGACGTGGACCCAAATGACGCAGCAGCCAAACGACAGAAAATGGCTTAACGCACATGCGCACAGAACCAGTCAGACAGGATTTGGGTGATCGATACAATCACCTACCCACCAATTTATACAAGGACGATATGTTTCTGGTATGGAAATGTGTTCATATATTCATCAAAGCTTATCCTAGGAAGTTTCTCACGCATACAGATAAACTGATATGTATTACTCCGACGTAGCAGGGTTCTTCTTCGACACAAAGATCCTCATGGTTCAGGAGAGCTCAGCTCAGCCAGCCATCCATCGCCACAAAACGACAGTTCGTATCGTCAGCACCCTATTCATGCATCATCATCATCATCTTCTTCGATTTCTTTCTCGGCTCATTGAGACTCACTCGTTCACTCACTGATCCTTCTTGCTCATAAAGTCGTCCTTCTGGTCGGCCGCGTACTGCTTCGCTTGCTCCGTCTTCTTCTCCATGTTGCGCTCGCCCTCGCGGAGCGTCTCGACCGCCTGACCCTTCGCGCTCATCATCTTGTTCTCGAGTGCGGTGCGCTGCTTGCGCAACGTTTTCATCTTGGCATTCCACTTCTCTGGGTTGCGGCGGCGGTAGACCAGCACGGCGAATACCAGCAGCAGCGGTAACACCAGGAACATGTGGTGCGCGCAGATGCGGCGGTTCGACGGCAGCGTCAAGCAATACTCTCGGCTGCCCACGGCCTTGACGGTGTCCGCGTTCTTGTGCCACGTGTCTTCGACGCGACCGCGCGCCGAGCCCATTGTGTCCTTCACGCGTTCCTTGACGTCTTCCATGCGTGCACGCGCGTCTTCTGACAGTCCTTCCAGACGCTCGCGCGAGTGCTCGCCCAGCTCCTCCAGGCGCTCACGAGCGTGCTCGCCGAGCTCTTCAACACGCTCACGGGCCTGACCCGCCGCGCGACCGACCTTCTCACGGGCTTGTTCAGCAGTCTCGCGAGCGCGTTCTCCGACGTCACCTGCACGCTCGCGCGCGTACTCGGCCGACTCACGAGCGCGCTCTTCAGCGTCGCTCATACGCTTACGCGCATAGCCAGCGCTGTCGAGCACGCGCTCCTTGACATCTTCAGCGCCTTCGAGCACGCGGTCCTTCACGTTGCCAGCTGCATCCAGTACGCGGTCCTTCATATCGCCAGCGCGCTGGCCAGCATACTCGGCAGTCTCACGCGCACGGTCCTTCATATCGCCAGCGCGCTGGCCAGCATACTCGGCAGTCTCACGCGCGCGGTCCTTCATATCGCCGGCGCGCTGGCCAGCATACTCAGCAGTCTCACGAGCGCGGTCCTTCATATCGCCGGCGCGCTTGCCAGCATATTCGGCAGTCTCACGAGCGCGATCCTTCATGTCGCCGGCGCGCTTGCTCGCGTACTCGGCAGTGTCTTCCGCGCGGCCACGAGCATATCCCGCCGTGTCCTTCGCGCGCTCCTGAAGTTCCTCGAGCTTGTAGCGCGCCTGCTCGGCCGTGTCCTTTGCGCGGCCCTTGCCTTGCTCGTAAAGCTCGTCCATGTGTGCGCGGCGGCGCGCGGCCATCTCGTCTAGGTCGTGGTCGTGGTCCTTGTCGTAGTGGTGGTGCTCTGCCGGGTCGCCTGGGGAGTGGTCGCGACCTCGGTACACTTCATACACGCGGCTTGGCATTGTTCAGTAGTTGATTCGGTGGTGGTGGTGGTGCTGCTGCTGTTTGGTTAGCTTGCTTGGTAGTCTTGCGGTCGCTCAGATGCTTGGGTGTATGCAGCTGAAGGCACTTTGAAAACTGTGATCATGTTCGATCCCCCCACGCCGCAATGTGGCTTTGCCGTGCGAAGATCTCTCTGCTTGAAGTCATAAGAGAATGCGAGAGACACGCCGCTACTACCCAACTGCCTCATCTTGGCGCCTTCTAACCGTTGCATTCACATAGTGGCTGGCTACTTTGCAGCCTTTAAAGATCAATATTTGAGGAGACACCTTATTCATGGAGCGAGTACCCTATTTTAGAGTGAAGCCAACAAGTCTGCCCTAATTTGATGTGTACCACATTGCACCAGGACCTTATATTCCACATTACCTCTTTTCTTGGTTGTCAATTTCAAACCAAGGCGGATCCAACGAACAATTGCAATGGTGGCGGCCAAGGCGACCAGAATGCGCAGCGGCGTGTACGCCTCGAACGCGCAGATCGACGCCGTCGCAGCCGCTTCCTTCTCTCTTACGTCTGCTGCAGCTACCGGTAGTAGCCTTCCTGACGAAGACGCTGAAGGTATTGCACACCCGCTGCTCGCAGTCGCGCAGTCCAACCTCGAGGGCAACCAGTGGGGTGGCGTGGTCTCGCTCATCGACGCGAGCAGCTACGAGCAGCTCTGCGCATTCCAACTCGCCTCGGGTGTGAGCTCACTCGCGTGGTGCGGTGTCGACGGGGACGTGCTGGCGCTCGCGTGCGACAACGGTGACGTGCAGCTCGTGCGTGCGTCACAGATCGACGGCGACTTTGCGTTCCTGCCACAGAGTGGCGGCGGTCGCGCGATTGATGGTGGTGGCGCAGAGGAAGAGGAGGAGGTGTTGTCGTTTGCCGCAGGCTGGGGCCACGACGATATCGTGATGAGCGTTAGCGCGTCGCTGTTTGAGAAGACCAAGATCGTCACTGGTAGCTGGGATCTCACGTACGTACTCTATGTGCTCCATTATTGTGTATGTGATGTGGCTCTTATGGTGGATGTCCAAGAGCTCACTCTAAGCGTTATTATGATGTACCCTTTGCGTTCATTATTGCTTGTTTATTTGTATAGAGTCAAGCTGTGGGATATCTCCTGTATGGACAAGACGATCGCGACGCTTGAGGGCCACACTGATCTCATTTGGAGCGTCGCGATGAACCACAAGTCGGCGCATTTGCTCGCGTCCGCGTCGCAGGACTGCACGGTGCAAATCTGGGACGACCGCCAGCCCACAGATGCCGTGCACGCGATCTCGACCGAGTTCCCTGCGCTCGTGGTCGACTGGCACCCGCACAACGAATCGATCTTCTCCGTGGGCTTGGAGGACGGCTCAGTGCTCACGTTCGACACGCGGTCGCCCACGACGCCACTCTTCGAATCGGTAAGTCTTGCTGCAGTTGTCGCTAATACACTGCGGATATACTGAAGGTTTGGCTGACTTTGTATCGGTTTCTCCACTCCTTGTTGGCTTGTGTTGCCGATTGTAGACACCCCACGATGGACCTGTACACGCGCTCAAGTACTCCCGTTTCCACGAAGACTTGCTCGCGTCCGGTGGTGACGACGCAAGTGTGTTTGTCAGAGACGGCTCGCAGGCGCCAAGTCGAGTTGACGCTGACCACTCGGACTACGTCCGCGCGCTCGAGTGGTTCCAAGTACCAGCCCTAGCTTCATCTTCTTCTTCAACTGTGTTGGCGACCGCATCCTGGGACAAGACCATGCGGGCGTGGAGTGTCGAGGACCGCCAGCAGCAGCAAGTTGACTTGTAAGAACCCGGCAGAAATATATACAGAGGTCAATGTGGGATGGACACCTTGCTATGGTTGCTTCTTGTGTGAGCCTGTGTTGCTGTTTCCCCATGTCAATAGGTTGGTGCACTGAACAAAGGCTAGATCCCAATAACCTCCTGTGACAGTGAGACACTGGGCGTGCGGCTTGCCGCATCATCAAAGTCGTCGTAGCCGTCAACATCATGATGAGCATGCACTCCGGATACTGTTCCTGCTATTGAAGACCGGAGCCACGGGTCGCGCTCTGCCTGCTCCGGGGTCATGCGCTTCCGAGGGTCCATCACGAGGCACTTGCACACAAACTCAATGAACTGCACGTCGTCCGACTTGATCGCACTCAGCAGGCTGCGTGAGCCTGGCGTACGTCTACGACCGCGCGAGTTCACAAACGGCTTTACCTGGAACGTGGGCAGCTCAGGACTTGATGGATCGGAGCTATTGGCACTACCAGCGCTCGCTACTGCTGTTGCCGTTGAGCTGCTGGCGCTCGAGCTCTCGGTGAAGAAATGCTTGCGCCGTCTCGAGCTCATGAGCAGATCGTGAGACGGCTCACCGAACAGCTCCATGATGCACGCGAGCTGCTCGGTCTCGTTCTCCCCAGCGAAGATCGGGTACCCGGTGTGGAGCTCGATGAGGATGCAGCCGAGGCTCCACATGTCGATCGCCGTGCTGTACGGAAATCCGAGGATCACCTCGGGGCTGCGGTAGAAGCGACTCTGGATGTAGGTGAACACTGCGGTGGTCTCGAGGCAGCTGCTGCCAAAGTCGATCAAGCAGATCTCTTCGACGCGCAGGTTTGCTTGCGCCGTGGTCGCGTTATGCGCACTGAGGAGCTGCAGCGACGGCTGGGACGCCGACAGTGTTGACGATACAGACTGGGGGGTTTTGGGCTTGATCAGGATGTTTTCGGGCTTGAGATCACAATGGATCACGCGCTGGGCATGCAGCAGCTTGAGTGTCGCAACAAGTTGCGCGGCGATGTCGCGGATGTTGGCCATCGGCAGCCCCTGGAAGAACCGGAGCTTCAGGTACTCGTACAAGTTGATGCCCAGGAGTTCAAATGAGATGCACAAGTGGTTGCGGAACAAAAAGTACTCGTGCATCTTGACAATGCGAGCACTGACGCCACCAGGGCGATGCAATTTTGAACCTGAAGCTGAAGACACCGAGCGCTTGGACATGGTGGTCTGCAGCTGCGAGAGGATCTGCACCTCGATGAGCGACTGCTCCTTGTACTTTTTGCGGTTCCGGATGATCTTGACCGCGACCTGCTGCTGGGTCTGGTGGTCGAGACAGCAGACGACCTGGCCGAACGAGCCGCTTCCCAGCACGTGAAGCACTTCAAAGCGGAACGCGAGGTGGTCCTGCACGAGAAGGAGATAGTCCCCACGCTCGTCGTCGTAGCCGTCATTGAAGAGCTCCGTAGCTGCTGGTGCCGAAGCTTTTGGTGGTGAAGGCTCACCAGTACTCTCTTCTACTGAACCCGACTTGGCTTCATTGAAAGCTGCAGCGCAGTTGTAGATCTTCCCGTTGCGGCGCCGCGATTTGATCTCGAGCGACGAGAAGAAGAAAATGTCGCCGTACTGGAGCACTTCGTGCTTTTCCAGCGCCGTGAGCTCACTCCCAAACTTGCGCAGCGTGTACTGCGGTGTGAACGGCGGATCCAGAGGCGGCGACGGTGTTCTTGGTGTCGGAGTATTACCGCCGTGGCGAGAATGAGACGGCTGAGGCGATGGCTGAGGCGTGGTGGTGGTGGTGTTTGGAGTCACACGGGGCTTTCCAGTATGGTGATGATGATGATGATGATGAGGTTTTGTGTTAGCGGAAGCTACTGCTGAAGCTGAGACTGTGTGATGAGGACCCCGAAGTGCGTCGCTCTTCTTGTTAGCTGGTTGCGATGGCTTGGAAGTAGGAGAAACTACAGTCATCGTAGCTACAGAGACGCTGTCCTCTTTGGTTGGGCTCAGATGGACCCCAGGACCAGTATTAATGCCAGCTACTTCTGTGCTTGGCGCAACCTCAGGGACCACTTTCGTCTCACTCGTGAGTCTTCGCGGCCAGAAGCGCCTTTCTTCAGACGTCGCGGGCGTCGTGGGCTTGCTCACCTTGGCAGCGCTCGTGGTGTTGTCCGAAGATCGCCGATTGAGGAATTTGGAGATCACGTCGCTCGCCCTCGAGGCTCTCGATCGGGTTTTCACGGACGAACCCGCCGCAGCATCAGAGACACCAGTAGTACCAGAAGTTGCCGCTCCATCGATGGAGGCTACGGGAGCAACCCCAAGAGCTCCTCCTCCTTCACCTCCTCCGTTAGGAGCGTTGCTGAGTTCAAAGTCGCTGAACGAAGGCGGTGCGGCCGGCAGACCCTTCTCCTTCATTTCGCGCTGGCTCCAGTTGCGCCGCAGCGTGGCTGCGCGCGACATTTTTCTCGGCGCTTGGGCCATCACTTCACTTGAAATTGACGAGGAGGAAGGAGGTGCCTGCTGTTGAGATGGTGATGACGACGGTGGCTCGGCTTTCGCTCGGCCGTAGCTGAGCATTCTTCACGAGTGCTTGCCTCAGTGCCTCCTTGTCCGTGTGATTAACTAGCCCTCGAAGGGCTAGCAGCGTGTGCTTGGGTGACAGCAGCAGCGGCCAGTACTTGGGGACTCGTGCGACAAAGGAACTTAGGATTGCTGGTTAGTGGCGCTGAACCAGTTTCCGCGAGACCCTAAGACTTGCCAAGGCTGATCGGCAGGCTCTGGCTCTGACTATTGGCGGAGACTTTTTCGTGCTGAAAGCGATTGCTTTGGAGGTGATCTGGCTATTCCTGGGAACGAGTGAGTGAGTGCGTGCGATGGCCCCAAAGCAGTCTCAGGTTCTCAAACCGCAGGGTTCAAATGCGCTAAGCAGCCGAAAGAAAGTCGGGTGCGATGGAAAAGAATCGAAATAGACCGCGTCACGTGTGCTTGGTTGAAAAAATCCATCCAGCTTCTCAGATTATGTCTCTTCTTCTAATAATGACGCCACGTTGCGTTTGGAATTGGATTGATAGATCGGAGCTGCTCGGCGCCTTCTAATATCTGGTCGGGGATGATAACAGTTTTAGCTGCCGGTGGCCAGTCAGTCAGGTAGGTCAGGAAATCCTGGGGGTTCTCGTCTTCTTGGTGCTCTTCGGCTGCTTCCTCTGGAGGCGCGACGATTTGCTTCATTGTGCGCATCTACCTACCTACCTTCAAGCGAGATCCTGCTACTTCGCAACCAAGAAATGTACATCATACTGGTGTACAAACTCGAGTCAACACATTTATTTCAGCATCTGAGGATGGCTCGCTGGAGCAAAAGCCCTACAGCAACCTGCACATACACTTGTGCTACTCTCCCTCCTACTCCAGTTCAAAGCCACTTAGCTTATATGTAATAGGGAAAAGAGAGCCAAGGTCGCATATTATGATAAGATTATTTTAATCGATTCGAGTATTAGCGCGGTAATAAGAAAGCGAATGAAGCAGAAACAAGTGTAAAGAATAGTTCAGTTTCCCAACGCAACCTGCCATTGGTGTCGCCCCAGTACTGAGGTTTCTTTGAGGCCAAGTGCTTTTCATTCAATCGCACGGTGGTATGAATCACTTGAGCCGCATAGTTACCCACTTACAGCTTGCTGCGAATGAAAAGCTCAGCTCCTCCGTGGCGGTGTCAATATTACCACTACGGCTCTTGGTCTTCTGCTAGTAGTGCTTCACCGTTTTTACCATGGCGTCGTCCTAAGCGAGGTTTTGATTTTCTGCACCGTGATGGTCCGCCTGTGAGACCACTGCAACGTCCAGAACCTGTATCCAGCAACCGGAGCCTTTCAGTGCGCACACGTGAAAAATGGACGCCAAGCTGAAGTCGTCGACTGACGGAGCTCGAGGCTGCGGGGTGGCACCACAGCTCGCTCGTCTCCGGATACAACCACGCCACGGAGACGCTCTTCTTTCCTTGAGCTTGCGTTGAAGAGATCACCAAGTACATCGACGGAGCGAAGCGCCCAATTGAGTTGTGTATCTACCAAATCGTGTGCAAGAAGGTATGGTTGCTCTTATACACGACATTTCTTCTATACAAGGATGTGTGCTGCTTTTATAGATGAACTCGCTTTGTTGTGTTTGTGACCTATGATAGCTCGCTAATGCGCTCGTTACTGCGGGTCTGGTGCATGCGCCTGATTGCTGATAAGACATGCACTAAGACCAGCGACTCAAAGATCGAGTTCCTTCGTCTTCATGTAAGTCGCGATTGGGCTCGTTCGATGTCTCGAATGTATCGCGTCCGTGCTAATTTTACATGTGCTGTGCTGCTGTGTGTGCGCGTTGCAGGGCATTGTTGCGCACCAGGTGAAGGCCAAGCTGATGCACAATAAGGTGAGGGCGTGTGATTGAAGTTCAATCCGTTGGTACTTTGGCCCTTTTAATTTCTGATCATCGTTTTTTGTTGTTCAGTTTGTCATTATAGACGACGAACTCCTCCTGAACGGGAGCATGAATTGGTCGGAGGCCGGCTACGGTGCCAATGTCGAGAACGTGCAAGTTCAGCGCGAGTGGGAGCCAGTCCATCCTCTTTGAAGTTGACTTGGGGCAATGTTTATTGACGCTTACTAATAGACAGACAATAGAGGTCATTCCGCTCCAGGATTATGGGAACGGAGGGCGGGCAAGTAAGCTGGTTCTGGTCTTGTCGTCTTGGTCTTGGAATTCGAAGTGAGGAATTGGTGGCTGGGCTTGTGGCCTGACAGTGAGAGGCTGGCTGCAAACCATCTACATTACCGATATGCAGCCGGTATGATACCGGTATTACAGACCAAAGACTTCAATGACTGGGTCATTTCAAGAAATATCGAGAAAAGAGAGGATCACCACGATGAAGCGAAGTACGTCGCTGCTACTCCTGTGCCTGGTGCCACCCAGTGCTGGTTGACTCGCTGGAGCGGACGTGTGTTGCTATGGCACGATATACGCAATGCTGTTGTTGATGTCGCGTTTGTGTTCATGTCTGTGTGCACAGCGCTGCTGCTGTCTGTGTTTGGCGTGCTGTTCCTGCTCGCGCTGATCGGAGTGATCCTAGAAGCGGCGCTGTATCCAACGCGATGGGGATTGTTCGTCTGTACGTGTGAAGCAGCGCTCTCGTCACATGTATATCTTACATTGCAAACTGACTATGATGCTCACATGTGAATGTCTGTGGTCGTTGCCATTGCTTGCAGATTGTAGTGCTCCCGTATGTGTTGCTGCCAGTGACCACAGCTGCTTGCGCAACGCTTGGAGATAGTGAAGACATGAGGTGTGTCGCTGTTGCTACAGTAGTGCTGCTGATAACTCTATTGGTCGTTCTACCGCATACTTACAGAACTGTCATGTGTATTGTTCTCGTCACTACAGCATTTAGGCGAACTTTGGGTGCTTCTTCAAGTCGTTCTTCTGGGTGTCGACGTTCGCGGTGCCTTCACTGCTCTACCGCGTCGACGCAGTACGTGTGTCCTGTTGTTTTGTTTTGCAGCCAGAGTATGGACCGGAGGTGGCCACGGCCGTCGAGGAGTCCGCCACGGCGCTCATCGACGAGATAGCGGAGATGCTGGCTGAGACTCCTGCTGACCCGATCGAGGACATCAACACCCAGTCGTCGAACGACTAGGGAGAGTGGTGGCAGCCTACACGTTCCCCGAACTACTCAGCCCATGCGACGAGAAAATGACGTGCGGCAAATGCAGGGCCGAAGGTTGCCCGAGTGAGCACAAGTCCGAACCGTTTTTTGAGATGTTTGGCTATATCAGATGTGCCAAGTTCGCGCTTGACATATGTATATATTGAGCTGTCAATATATGTGTAATTGTTTGTTGTCTGCTGTCTTGAGTGTTAGATTTTTTTTAATGTTGTGCTGCTTGTGGTAGCCTCTTCTTTAGATTGCCGATGTAGTTGGCAAGCTGGCGAAAAACAACTCCGCTCTCCGGATCCGACTTCTAACTGACCAAGATATGTCTATCAGGGAGATCTCCATGATCAAGTTCATCCGAGCGAAAAAGTGCGAGCACAAGTTAAGAGTAAGTTTCCCTTGTTTGTTGCACATTTTTTGTAAATGTGCCCGCTAACTCTTTGTTTCTCTTCTGTTTGCCACTTGTCCAGAACCTATCGATCAAAACAAAATCAGGGCTGATGCACGACAAGGTCCTCATAGTGGATAAAACCACAGTGCTCACTGGTAAGAAGTCTTTCATATGGTGAGATATACTGTTGAGCACGCTTGAATATTGATTATTATTTGGATTTT
>JAADVO010000401.1:0-28964 GCA_023335655.1 Globisporangium spiculum | reverse complement strand
CTACAGCTTTATTGCAGCCGATGGACCAAGGGGTGATCGCCTGTTTGAAGCGTAGGTACGCGAACTTGAAGAACGACGTTGCTGTTGATCGATATCTTGACGGTAACGAGAAACCACTGTAGGTCACTCTGCTGAGATACTGCACCAACTTTCCTCGCACCACTTAATTCCTTCCATCAGAGGTCATTCAGAACTGTTGGCGCCATGCAGGTCTGCTCGTAGATAGATCGCATATTGCGAGCAACCTCAATGACTGACAAATTACCATAAATCAATACATGAGACCCAAGGACACCTCCAATTTAACAAACTCTCTTTAAAGTGATATATATCAGGCGTTCCTTCGCGACGCGTACACCTGTATATACTGCAATCAAGGAATAAATACCCTGCATAAATTTGTAGATGTGTGAAGCACATACTGACAATTCTATGTCATTCGCCATGCCAATGTTATAAGCCACCCCACAAGCCAGTCAATCACAACACAGTAAATTTCAAAGCACAAATCCTTTTTTATAAGCCATGACCGTAAATTTCACGGAGATGGCAAGAGTAATTATGTTCGCTTCGACATAAAAAAAATAGTTTCCTGCTTCACGCGCGCCATACCGTTCATTTTGCACGGTGCCTGACAGCAGGCAGCCAAAAGGGAGAACGCCAATCAAGGGAACACACCGCGCCGCGAAGAAGTTTGCTCGAACATCCGTCACCAACGAGCGGAAGCTGCACGCCATCCGCAAAGTCCGCAAACACGGCATGGCGCCGGCCATTCGCGAGCTCTTCCCAGGACTGACGTCAAGTCGAGCCAGCACAAAGCGACGACAAGTGTACCACTGGGTGGAGTCAGCCGACGCCATCGAGCAGTCTGTTCGCACTGGCAAAGGTGGCCACTGGAAGACGCACGACCGCGGGCATGCAACGGTGCTACCCCCGGACGCAGAAGAACAACTGGTCTTCTGGATCGATGATGTCCGCAAGGAAGGGTAGCCGGTCTTTCCACGCATGCTCGCGCTCCAAGCGCAGGAGATCACCATAGAGCTCGATATTTCCCGCGACAGCTTTCCCGCCTCGTGATGCTGGTGAAAGCGCTTCCTAGACAAACACCGTCTGTCTATACAACGCAGGACGCGTACAGGGCGAAAGATGCCAGAGGACTCTCAGCAAGTGGCAGCGGCTCTCAGTGTCGTTGTGCGCGAAGTCATTATTGAACACAATATCGCTGCTGTCTACAATGTGGACCAAACCGCCATGAACTACGAGTACCTACCCAGCCACACAATCAGCGAGAAGGGAGAGCGCACGGTGTGGGTATGCAACAGCGGCGTGGAGAAGAGACGCATGACAGTGGCGCTGTTGGCGGATTCGAGCGGTAACAAGAGACCTCCGTTTGCAGTTATGAAGTAGCGTCCGTCGTCAGTACCAGAGACACAAGCAATCGATCATGAGCGGTAGCACGGCTTTGGGCGTGGTGTTTGGGCCAAGATCTCTCGAATGATGGAGCAACCCGGAATTTAAATCTACTGCAACGATAAAGGTTGGTGGAACGGCTCTCTGTCTGTTCTTTTTCTGAAGTTCCATTTTGGTGACAGGACGAACATGAGCGAGAACATCCTACTCATGTGGGATGACTTCTCTGGTCATTGGACCAAGGAAGTCCGTGACTACGCAGCCAGTATCAACATCGTCTTGCTAAAGATCCCAGCTGGATACATCCGTTTGCCAGCCGACAGACATGATGTGGATGAAGCCATTGAAACAGCGACTATGGAGGAGCAGCTACTCGCGCATCGTCGCGGTGACGTCCCAACCAGCTTCAAACTTCTCGCGCCAAAACGACGAGCTGTGATCGACTGGCTACATTCAAGTTGGGTAGAGCTCTCCATCGAGGCAATCAGCAACGGGTTTAAGAAGCTAATGATAGCTTTGGGTACCGATGAAGCCTTGTGTCAAGAAGAACCTGCTCCACAAGATAATGTGATCGCTTTAGTCGCTACTCTGACAGAGCTGAATGTAACTGAAGACGTAGGCTATGATTTGGAGGAAGCCAGCAACACTGAAGAATAACGCAGAGGCTCTTTGCGCTTGAAAATCGTTTGGGACTACTGAAAAGCGTGGTGTCACAGAGACGGTTCTGGATCAGTGACTGTCACTGATTCGATAATCAATCAGTGGCAATTTGTAGAATTCATCAGCTCACGAGCGGCGCGTAAAATACTGTAATCACTTTTGGGAGGGTGATTGCTCATTTTGCAAATATGGGATGGTTTTTAGCATAGGAATGTCGATACGTCCCATTCGATGCTTCTTTCACAGACCTTTAACATTTGATAATCGAATGGCAACATCCGAGATCACCATTGCCAATGCTGGAATGCTGGCACACCTTTGGTGACCATACTCCTTCGAAACGAATGGAATCAAAAGACAGCAATGCTGCTGCTGCGTGTGCGTGGCATACATATATAAAATGGATTCTTCATTACTACTCTATTGGTATATCGTGTGATTACTTGTTGTTTGTCTACCCTGGCACTAACTGGAAACCTACGAGGTCAGGTACTGGTCGAGCGACTCGCCCGAGATCTCCTCGATCTGCTTGATGACCTGGTGGCACGTGCGCTCCACCTCGGCGTCTGTATCCTCCATGAGCTCGGCCAGGAACGGGATGCTCTCCGGCAGCATGGCCAGGAACTCGTCGCCGATCACCTCGTAGCACTTGGCCACGGTCTTGAGCGTCGCGAGGCGCACGGCCGGTGCGTCCGAGCGCGACTTCATCAACACGGCATAGTGCAGCGGCTTCCAGAGCAGGTCGCTTTTGGCAGCCCACGCCAGGTTCGCCACGCACGGCGCCACCACGTCGAACACGAACGCCTTGCTGGCTGCGCTCGCGTCGTACTTGAGCACGTCGAACACGTCCACGAGCGGCGACAGCACCAGCTCGAAGCGCTCCTTCTCCATGAACCCGTCGCTGTCGTGCACGAAGCAGCCGTTGAGCGCGCGCACGGCGGTGCGCAGCAGCAGCGCGTGAGTCTCACGCACGTCCTCCGTCATGTCAGCGGAAGCGGCAGCGTGGCCGTTCGCCATCTTGGTCTTCTTGGTCACTGGCTCGTCCTCGCGCGTGAAGAAGTCGTCTTCGCTGTCGCTGGCGGCGGTGTCCTCGTTCGAGTCCTCGTCAGCGGCGACTCCAACCGTCTTGCGGCTCTTCTTCTGCGCCAGCACGCTGCGCGCGTCCACAAGTGCGCGCGTCAGCTGCTCCAGCATGTGCGCAAAGTACGGCACGAAGATGCCGCGCAGGCGCTCCGAGAGCTTCACCACGAGCTTGAAGAACACGATGCGGCGCGAGATGTCGCCGCTGCTGCCCGTCGAGCCCGCGAGCTTGGCCTGTGACCACTCGGCGATTTTGAGGAACAACGGCTTGAGCTGCTTCTCGCTCAGTTTGAGTACGAACTGCACGAGGCACTCGAGGATCTCGTCTTCCACGGCGTCCACGTCCTGCATCTTGCGCGCGTGCACGCGACGAGCGTCCAGCGTCGTCACGAAGAAGCGCGCGAACGTCGGCAGGTACTGACGCAGCGCCGACACGTCCAGACTCGCCACGATCGTCGACACGATCGAAAACAGCTTCTCGAGACTCGCGTCGCCCTGCGCGAGCGCAAACTCGTACGCGCTGAACACGTTTGGCAGCAGGTGGCGCAGCTCCACGTTGTTCGACAGGTTCAGCAGACTGCCGTCGACCGAGAGCTGCAGCGCCAGGCTCGACGCGCTCGACACCAGGATCGCCGGCGTCAGCAACGCCTGAATGATCTTGGACAGGTACGGCGCTAGGAACTGCGGGATCTTCTCCGTGAATACCTCCAGCGACGCCAGCAGGCACTGCAGCACGGTCATCATGCCGCTCACCGCACTCTTGTCCTCACCCTTGACCGGCTTGGGCTTGCCAGAGCAGAACGCAATGCCCGCGAGCAGCTTGGGAAAGAATTTGGGCAGCAGAGGAAACACGAGCGGTCCTACGGCGCGGCAGATGGACGAAATGCACACGAACGCGCAGCCAAAGAGGTGCAGCGTCGTCGGCGACGCCTTGGACGGGTCTACCTCCACGTACTTAACGATGGTCGGCAGGCTCTGCTGGAAGCGCTTGGCGTGCTCGGTCGCAAAGTTGCGCGCCAGGATGTCGACGCTGAGCAGCGCGGTCTGGATGTTGACCGTGTTCTCCTGGCCCTCGGCGTTCTGGAGGATCACGTCGAGCTCGTCCAGCATGTCGACGAAGAGGAGCTCTTCGCCCGACGTGAGCGTGCTGCGCTCCTCCTGCAGACGCTCGTTGAAGAGCTGCATGGCTTTCTTGCGCACGAGGCTGTTCTCGTGGTGCAGCAGCTCGCCGATGACTGCGACGAAGCCCGGCGTGGACAGTAGCTTCTGCAGCGCGCTGAGCACTTCGATGATCTCGGCGGCGAGCGACGACCAGAAGGCGCTCTCGGCGTCCTGGTGCGCCAGCGATTCTTCGCGCGCCACGCGGCGGAAGTAGAGCAGCACGACCTGCGCGAGCATGAGGTAGCTCTGCTGGAGCTTGTCGGCCTCGGTCTCTTCTTCCTCGTCCACGTCCTCATCTTCACCCTTGCTCACAGCCATCTGGTTCTGCAGGTTCAAGATCTTGTGGTGCAGCTCACGCGCTTGCAGATGCGCAGGCACGAATGACACGAGCGCCGAGTTGAGCGCACGCACCTGGGACTTGACCTGCACGAGCTGCGCGTCGAACACGAACGGCTCGTACGCGTCTTCCGCGTCCACGTCCTCGTCGTCATCGACGTCGTCCGTGTCCGTGTCGGACTCGTCCAGCACGTGCGGGAACAGGTCACGCGCGATCTTCAAGACCGCCACGAGCGTCGAGATCTGCTCGTTGCAGTCGAACGCAAAGCACAGGTTGTGCGCGAACGCCGTGAGCTCCTTGAGCTTCTCAGCTGAGGTCGAAGACGACACACCCTTCTGCACGAGCGCCACGACGCAGTACGGCAGCGACTCGCTGCCCAGAGACTCGACCAGGATCTGGAAGAGCAACTCGCGGCGGATCGACGGGATCTGGTCGTACGCGTCAACAAAGATGCCGATGAACTGCTGCAGCGTGATCAGTTCTGAGTTCTCCTTGGCTTCCAGAATGTGCGGCACGACCGACTTGACGATCGTCTCGAGCACGTGGAACGAGTACTCGTCCTCTTGGTGGATCGAGCCGGCGCCGACGAAGCTCAGGATCTTCTCGAGCGACTTGAGCACACTCGCCGGGAAGAGCGCCACGAGCGAGCTCACGAACAGCAGCGCTTCGTTGCGGGTCTGCGGGGAGGTCGTGCGGCTGAGGCAGCCCAGCGTGTGCTTCACCAGCAGCTCCGGCTCCACATCCGCAGCATCGCCGCCACGCTTGCCAGCAACAGCAGCAGCGCCAGTCGAAAGCTTCTTCTTCTTCTTCTCCACCGAGGAGCTCACTTCGCAGACGCGGCGCAGACAGCCAAAGAGCACCTGCAGGATGTACTCGGACACAATGCTCTCGTTCTCCTTGGCGCAGAAGAGTGCGAGCACGTCGCAGAGCGTCTTCAACAGGGTGTTGGCGGATGCAGCAGACTCGTCGTCATTTCCATCACTTGAAGTCGCCGCAGTAGTCGACGTGGCGTCCACCTTGACAGCCAACACTTCGAGGATGCAGCTGAGGTGCTGGAAGACCGCGTCGGTCTTGAGGGCCGCAGCCTTCTTCTTCTCCGTCGCAGTATTTGCGATAGCGTTCAGTTCGTCCTCTAGCAGCTTGACGAAGATCTCGTACTTGAGTGGGAGCGCGTTCAGACAGCGGATGAGCTTGGTTGCGACCGCTTCTTCGGCGACCACAAGCAGCTGCAGCAGTTTGGCGACCAACATGTGGCGGTTCACATCGTCCAGCGCCTCGTAGAACGCAGGCGAGAGGTTCGAGAGCGCGAAGAGCTGCAGCTTGTTCAGACGCACCAGGTTGTCCTTCTCGATGCACAACACCGAGAGCAGCGCGTCAAAGAACGGTTTGTGGACACCATCACTGGCCGCAGTTTTCTTTCCCGTCGGTGTCTTGATCGCCACGCTCGCGTCCAGGTAGTGGCCCAGGAATACCGTCAGTACATTCGTGACGACGGCATTGCTGCTGTTCGCGCCAGCAGCAGCAGAGCTGACCAGACCCGCGAGCGTCTGTTGGAAGTAGTCGACCGACTGCAGCCAGAACGCCGCGTCCTTGACGTGCGCCAAGAGTTCCAGCAGCTTCACCGCGATGACCAGCTCATCCTTAGTCGCGGACGAGATGTAGTTCATCAGCAGCTGGTAGAACGCCGCGCTCTCCTTGTGCGATTCGGTCGCGTACGTGCCGCAGAGAACACCCACAGCGCTCGCGTCCATGACCATGTCCTGCTTGGCGTTCAGCAGGAACACGCTGACCTGGTGGAGCGTGTGCAGCTCCGTGTTGCGGGACTTGAGCACGCGGTCGCTGCTCGAGTCGAGCCAGCGGTCCAGGCACGTGATCGCCGACTGACGCACGCTCGTGTTAGCGTCCGAGAGCGCCACGAACACGGACGGCACCACGTGCACCACCTGCTTGAGCTCCTCGGTGCTCTCCGTGTACTGGTAGCCCTCGAGCACGGCGCTGACGATGTCGAGCGCGCGGCTCTTCACGAGCAGCGTCATCACGTCCGAAGCCGCAACGACCGCGCTGCTACTGGTCACGAGGCGAGACATCGTTGGCAGCAGCTCGCGCTCCATCGAACCCTGGAAGAGCACCAGTAGACTGCCCTGGACGTTAAGGAAGATCGGTGTCGGCGCCTGCAGCAGCGTGGCGACGCACGAGTCGAAGTCATCGCGCGAGGCCGCGAACGTGTCCTTCGTCACCACGTGGCTAAGGATGTCCGCGACCGTGACCGCCCACTTAGCCGACTTGTCCGAGCCCGTGCGCTGTTCGCAGATCGCGACAAACTCCTTCTTGAGGATGAAGCGGAACGACTGGTCCAGCGCCGCCTGGTCCTTCGCGCTCGTCTTGCTCTTGCGCGCCGCTTGCAGCACGCGCACGAGGAGACCAGTGAGCGGCTCGTGGTTCACGTCCGATTTCTGCGACCAGCTGAGGCAGAATGGCAACAGGCGCTGCACGTTGCCAGCAAGCGTGGCGCCGAACGCGTCAAAGAGCGTCTGCGCAGTCTTGGTCTCCAGCTTGCCGATCGCAGCACTGAACGGGTGGTCGAGCTTGGCGATCCAGCCAAAGAGCTTATCAATGCTAACAACCGATGTCTTCTTGGCAGAGGTCTCCGTCGGCACGAACGTGAGCAGCAACACGAGCAACTGCTCGTCGTCATTGCTGTCCGAGGACGAGTGCGTGTCTCTGAACTTGTCAAGCGCAAACGCGATCACGGCGTCGAGGGCGTTCGCATGTGTCGACCACTTTGCCACCGCCTGGAGTATCGTCTCGAAGCACTTGCGCTTGGAGCTGATCTGCAGCACCAGCTCGCTCAGCGAGCTGGTGAACACGAACTTGGCGATGCGCTCGCTGTCGTCGAGCATGCGGCGCAGTAGCGCGTTGCCGTTCGTGAGCACCGGCTCACTGCTGCTGGCACTTGCCGCGTGCTGCTTCTCGAGCGTCACGAGAGCCTGGTAGCGCGTGTTCTCCGTCGGGTGCTCGAGTGCCAGCGCCAGCGACGTCTTGGCGTCCGTGGTCGACGGCAGAAAGTGCGCCGAGTTGGCGACGTTGCCGAACGTCTGCGCGAGGAACTTGTTCACGCGCTTGGTCTCCTTCTTGGAGCGCTTCTCCTCTTGTAAACCCAGGATCGCGTTCACCGCCGTGTCCACCTTGCCCACATGGCGCTTGCTCAGCACGACGAGCACGCTCGAAATCGACTGCACGCGCTCGTTCTCCTCGGCAAAGTTCACTTCCTGCGCGTGTTTCACCAGCGCATGCACGAGCTCCTCGACCAGCTCATCGGCGAGCGTGATAGTGGAGACCAGCGCGGTCAACGTGCGGTAGTAGCTGTCGTCCGTCGTCGTAAGCGATTTCGCGAGGAAAAGCGTGAGCGAGCGCACAAACTTGGTAGTCTCGTAGCTCTGCACCGCGTCGCTGAGTAGGTCCACGACACTCTCCATCGCGATGAGGTACTTACCCATGCTCTTGGAGAGCGTGAACGACGGCTGCGCCTGAGCGATGAAGATCACGCACAGCAGCGCGTTCATCTGTGTGCCCGGCTGCGCGTACTTGACCAAGTGCTTGGTGAGCGTGTCGATCACCTTCTCAGTCAAAATCGCCTTCGAGGACAGCTTCGTGATGATCATGAACGCCGACGACTGCAGTTCCGGGAATGCGGCGCTCTTGAGCGCGATCAGTAGCTGCGGAATCAGCCATCGTAGCGTCTCTTCGCGCACTTTCGCCTGCTCGAGCATCTGCAACGTGATTAATGTGTAGAGCGAGATGAGCTTCGGGTTGGCCGCGCCGATGCGCGTCGCAGTCGCAAACACGAACTCCACGATCGAGGACTCGTCGAGCGCGCGCTGCACAAGCGCCGCGCGCAGCAGTGGCTCGCCCGACTGCTTGACCTGCAGCAAGAACTCCCAGCGGGTGTTGTGAATGTGTAGAATGCGCACCATCTTGGCGAACCAGGTCGACTCGTGGTAGCTCACGATCGTCGCCATGACATCGTCAACATTGTAGCGGTGAATTTCGTATCGTCGCACGAGGAACTCGAGGATTTTGTGAGTCGCGCCGAGCAGAAAGTAGCCGCTGAGCGCGTCGAGCACCTTGGCGAGTGCGGCGTTGAGCTCAGTATCTTCCTGCTTGGAAACCTGCGCGCGGTGGAAGTTGATGCGCTGGCGGCTGAAGAGGCGCGCGATCTCCTGGTTCGAGTCGAACTCCTCAAAGCGCGCGTCCATCTGCTTGAGCTCGAGCAGCCCGTTCCACGCGAGGTTGTAGACGGTCTCGTTGTCCACGCGCGCGGCTTCGCGCGGGTCGTAGAGGAACGTGTCGGTCTTCTGCTTGCTGCCGGCGCCGGCCTCGCGCAGCGCCTGCAGCTGGGAAGCTAACGTGCTCACCATATCTGTCTGTCTAACTGTCGCTCTCTTTGGTTGTACGCACTGTACGTATGTGTGTACGTACGCGCCTGTGAGCCTTGCGAATGCGAGTAGCGAGTAGCGAGTGGGTGGGTGGGCAGAGCGCGAATGGAGCTTATAAAGCCTCTGTCGTTTCGACTCTTTGGAAAGTGGCTGGTTGACTGGCAGCGCTCCACTCGGAGAAGCAGACACTGTATTCATGCGTAAAAGTGCGAATCGGAACATTCATGAACCGCAAGTGCTCATATAAGTGCGATGTTGGAAGCTGTTATTTCGATATCATTTTTGGAAGGTATTTTGTTTGATGTTGTCCACGTCATTTATCGATCGATCATTCGGACAGCAAACGAGTATGAAAGTAACACGAGCTTGACAGAACCATTCTAAAATCAAGCTAAATGTCGCATGATCAAACAATGTGGTACACACCAATATCAGCTTTGAAAGAACGATCTCGAAGCATCGCTTTCGTACTTGTTCGAACATCAGCAGTACAAGATCCGTCCTCAATCGAGGGGCTTCTATTCAGGTGCTTGGCTGGATGTTCCTGGCTTTTTTTCCACTCTTTCCCCTTTTGCTCCTCTGTTTGTCTCTCTGCCCATACAAAAACGCACTCACACTCGCACTCATAACCCAACGCACTCGCCCGACACAAGTTGCAAGAGCGAGCGAGCGGTCATCGTCTGTCTGCGTGCTTTCGTTGGTGTCGTCACTACACAAAGCGCCCCCGCCCCCTTCACTACCTCTCTCTCTATCATGACGTCTATCGCCGCATCACCAGGTACGCTCTTCGTCTATATTCGTCTGCCTATCTGTCTAGCTGGCATCACATCACGCGCGACCTTTGTTTGACATGGAGCTCTTCGCTTGCTTGTTGGTGAAAACGGAGAGAATAAAGAACTCACCTGCCTGCTTGTATATTTGTGCATGAATGCTAAACAGTGTTCTCGGAGCTCAAGAAGCGGTCGCGACACGCGGCCACCGAGAGCTTTGAGCTCTCGCGCACCAAGCGCTACCGCGGACTCGAGGCGGCGCCGAGCGCCGAGGAAACCGCCGCGGCCGAAGCCGCCAAGGACGTCCCCAAGTACACCCAGCGCCACGTCGAGTTCTTTGAGCAGGCCAAGCAGGCGGAGATCTCTCGTATCAGGTACATTTTCTCTCTCTTCGAATGGTTTGGTAGCTCGTGTAGATACGATGCCTGACTTGTCTGTTGGTTGGGTTGATTATATTATTGTCTACAGAGCTGAGTATGAGCAGTTCATCATGAAGAAAGAGGTCGAGTTCCAGAGCTGTCGCCGCGAGCTGCAGCAGCTCCACGAGGCGACGCATGCGAAGGACAAGGACGTAGAGCGCCTGAACAGCGAGAACAAACTGCTCAAGCGCGCGATTACGATCCAGAACCAGCAAAAGGAGGAGTGTCAGCAGGAGAACACGATGCTGCGGAACCTGGCGTCGCAGGCGGCGGAGCACATCAAGCGGCTCGAGCAGTCCAACTACGCACTCAGTGTGCATCTGCAGACGAGCACGAGCACATCATCCGGTCATTTCCAGCCGCCTGATGTGTTTTAAGGAGAGAGTCTAGGACTCCCTCTTTTCCCGTGTCGTCATTCGCCTTTATTCAAGTATTATATTCCCCCAAGACACACGCTGTCTGTCGCGTCGTCTCGTGTTTGACGTGTACTCGCTGACTCCAGGGCTCATCTTCTATACGAAGCGTCTAACAAGTACGTGTGGCTCTCGCCTCTCGCTTCTCGCTTCTCGCTGACATGAAGACACAGAAAGAAGAATGGATTCAAGCACTAGTTCAGCCCAGCCAGCTAGCCAGTCACACTCACAACCAACAAGCAACGCGACACAGAACAGCGCAGCATCTATTATCCAACCCCCTCTCCTTTTTATTTAGTGACGTAAAATTTCTTCCACCAACATCTTAAACGCAGACAAATACGCAAAAACAAGACCATCTTTACGCGTTTGAAGCAGCAGCACGTAGATACTCTCGTAATGCGCTCTTGGGTTCCTCGTTCACTCCTCACCATTTGTCTCAATCTCGTTTGTACTGCTCGCCCCCTTCTTCGCTTTCCTGCTCGGCCAGCTCGCGCTGGAAGTCCGCCGAGAGCTTGGACGCGGACTCGGCGCGCGCGCGGGCGATGTCCTGGAAGCCGAAGAGCGCCTTGAGGTCGCTCCAAAAGTACGCCATCACGAGCAGCACGACGCCCGCGATGATGGCCGTGTACATCTGCCGTCTCGCGCGCGCGTCGTTGTACTCGTCGATGTGCGCGTAGCGGTTTTTGAGGTGGTACGGCAGCTCAAACTGCGACCGCTTGGGCCAGATCGAAAGAAACAGCTCGTGCAGGATCTGGCTCACGGACGTCGACGGGTACTTCATGTCGTCGTTGATGCACACGAACTTGGTGCGGCGTGCGCGCGTGCCTAGCATCTGGTTCCACGCGAAACGGTAGTTGTCGCTCAGCATGTGGAACGTCACCTCGTCCTCGGGCATGACCTCGTACTTCTTCTCGCGGCGCACGTTCTTCAGCAGCTTCTCCGAGATCTCCTTACACGCCTCCAGATTCTGGAACGTGATGTGCGGCGTCAGCGTCTCGGTCAGCCGCACGGTGCCCTTGCCCGAAGATTTTTCGCGCACTTTCTCCTGCTTCGGCGGCTGCAGACACGTGCGCACCTCGGTCACGAACGAGTCTGGAGGGTAATCGCCGTGTGCGAGACTCGCGACCGTGAGCAGCTCGTTCTCGTCCAGGATCCCGTTGCGGTTCACGTCCAAGTACTCCTTCCAGATCTCCTCCAGCGTCGGGTGAACGATCTTGTGTCGGTTGAGCACGTAGTGGAAGTACGAAAAGCTGAATTGCATGTCCTGTGGGTGGCGGAAGCGGTGCGCAGACGTGGCGTCGCACTCTTTCGGCCAGCGGGCCTTGATCTCGCGGATAATCTGCTTCTTGAACAGGAACGGCATGTGCGACGGCACGCGACGGCGACTCGAAGCCTTGCCGAACGCGCGATTGTAGAGCTTGTTCACGAAGCGCAGCGAGTCGCCGAACGTGTCTTTCGACAGCAGCGCCTCAGCGTTCTCCTTGGAAATCTCTGGCGCTGGTGCTGGTGCGGTTGTCATGGTCTCCTTCAAGTACGGTTTGCACACGTCCTCGTACTCGATGTCGTCAATATCGTTTTCGGTCTCCACGACTGTGTCCAGCCCCAATGCCGACTTGATGCGCTCAAGGTTTCCAAACACAAGCTGCTTCGTAGAGGACAGCATGTCAAAGGCAGCCTGCAGCTCTGCTTCCTGCTGCTTACGTTCTTCACGAAGCGCAAGGCGACGCTGTTTGGCTTCGCACGCCATGCGTCGCCCTTCCTCTTCGTTCTTCACCTGCGGGTCTTCAAACGCGCCAGGTACGCTGCCGTCGTCAGGGAGGACGCTCGGCACTTCGAGAAGATCGCACAGTTGCGGCTGCATCCCGATCTTCCGCGGCGTCGTGTCAATACACGCGTCCGAGAGCTCGATCAGCACATCGGCATCCTCGCCAGTGTACGGCTCGTAGACAACCTCTTCGCGGATTTTGACAGGGTTGAGCTGCGCGAGAAGTGTCGGTTTGTGCGACACGACTTCGCGGTGTGGGTGGAAGTGGCCCACCGCCAGCGCAAAGCAGTAGCGCTTCGCGTCGTCGCCCAAGTCCGCATTGAAGAAGCAGATCGAACCATCCACCACCTGCGGCTGCGGTGGGGCGTCTGCTGCAGATTCTACGACAGTCGTCACAGTAGTCATCGTTGTTGTCGTCGAAGAGTCCTCACTGGATTCAACAGACTCTGTACTAGTCGCAGTTGGTGCTCCCTCCTCTTCCGAATGCGAGCTGCTCGTTGTATCAGCAGCGGCGGCACTGCTAGGCGTTTGAGGATCTTCAGGTACAGGCGACTCGACAACCTTAATCGACTCTTTCGGCGCTTCGTCGCGCGCCTTGAACGTCGGGATCTTGAACGTGAGCGCGATTGCTCGACCATTTTCTACCAGTCGACAATCGGGAATCTCGTCTTGAGAGGTTGTTGACGTTCCAGCGAACTCTTCGTTTTGTCGCGCTTGAGCATCAGGGCTTTCGGTTTCACGCACGTGCTCCAATACATCGAAGGCGAACGTTTTCGGCTGTGGCGGGGCTTCCTCTGGTTCAGCAGCAGCACTGGCAGCGCCTTCGACATCGCCTACATTCGCTTCGGCACTAGCATCAGAGCCGTCTGCTTCCTGTGTAGCTTCAGCCTCCTCCGCTATCGCGACTACCTCTTTTGGTTCTATTACCGCTGGCTCGGGTTTCTTGGTTTCTGGGATGCGCACGCGGCACAACTGGAACTCGGACCAGTCAAAGTCTTCTTCATCGTGCAGACGGAGGCTGACGTCGTAGCCGAGCTTTAGAAGATCCCCTTCTTTCAGGTGCTTGCCCGTCAGGTTGAACGGCAAGATCACTTCGAGTTCCTGCAGGCTGCTCTCTTTCGAAACCACTTCATCGCCGCTTTCTGCTTCGCTCGGTTCTGTAGGTTCACCAGATTCCAAACTGTCAGGCTCTTCGCTGTCCTTGCGGTCCTGGATCTCGGCTTGGCGTAATCCAAAGGGCAGACGCACATTGCGCGGCTTGATCGACGTGTTCTGGAACGTGTAGTATCCGCCGTCCAGCGCGCTCGCGACCATCTTGTTGCCACGCACGAGCGAGAAGTCCAGACGGATGCTCGTACCATTCACGTCCTTACCGTACACGTTGAACGCCGCACTGCTGGTGAACTGTTCACCCTCGTCATCCCGTCCAAACACGAGCAATAGCAGCATCTCCTTCTCAAACACCGTTGCGTGGCGCACCAGCGGCTCGTTGTCGTGCTCTGCGGTGACAATCGAGCCGTTGACGCCAAACACGTCGGTCAAGTTGAGATACGTCGAGTTGACCGTCAGCGGCACCTGCACGAGCGTGTGATTCTCCTTCAAGTCTGCGGAGAACAAATCCACGAACGAATCCGTGCCGCAGTCGCCCCCATCAAACCCACAGGAGCTGATGTTGCACGACATATCGCAGCCACCATCGCCGATCCATTTGTAGTGGCAGCTTCCCTGGCACAGGTACTCAGGGACGATCGGTGGCTTGGGCACCGTCTCCTGGATGCTCGCGATCTTCACGGGGTCGCAGGTCACAGTGCCGTCCATGCTCACGTCGCAGCCACAGTCGCCCATGTCAAAATCGCACGCCGTGACGTTGCACTCGCGGTCGCAGCGATCGTTCTTCAGGAAAGAGTCCCAGCAACCCGGTGAACAGAGCGGGATCTCCCACGCGAAGTACGCCTTCTGGACGCCCGTCTGGCTCACAAAGTCCTCGGGGTGCACGTGCGAGCCGAGGAACACGTCGTCGTTGAAGTACAAAAACGAGTCGCTCAGTCCGGGGATGTTGTCAAGACTCCACTCGATCGCAGGTGAGCTGAACACGGGCAAGTGCGACTTGTTCGTAAAGATCTCGCTGTGCTTGACGATGTTGATCTTCGGCGACTCGATGTTGAGCCACGACGGGATTTGGCCGTCCGTCACCACGTAGATGTGGCGGATCCACGGTGCGTACTTCTCGAGCGAGCGCAGCGAGTAGCGCAGCTCCTCGTTGTCGCGAAAGCGGTTGTCTGCGTTCGCTGTGTCGCTGCCTTTGACGTGCTTGGTGTCCTCGGGCTTCTGCGGCAGCGGCTGGCCCGTGAGCGACGCAATCCAGTGCTTGTGCCAGTACTCCTTCTCCGCCTTCCAGCGCGGATCCGTGCCGTTTACCCACGTGTACACGACGTCGATGGGGCCGTACGCCATGAAGTCTGCGGCGCGCACGTTGCCGATGTTGGTCGGATCCAGAACGGGGAGGCTGAGCAGCTTCGCGGTGGTGGACGGCGACGCGCGCACGAGGAACGCGGCGAGTGTCAGTACGGTCACCACGAGGGCGAGCAAGAGCTTCAAGAGCCCGCTGCTCTTGCTGTTGTTGTTATGGTTGTCCTGCAGAGACGTGTTGTCGCCCCGCGAGCGCGCGCGTGCGGACGCCATGTGCACGGACTCTCGCTGACTGAATGAATTCGGCGACTGAATAATGGCAAATGCCAGATGCTGAGGTGGCAAAAATGGCGAATGGCACTACGAAATTTCGCGTTCGTACTTTACAGGACACATACGGTGGACGGTTCTAGAATTGATACCCTGCATGAACTTGGTACTGGAATAGGACATTTATGACTACTTTATTACTAGCTTTATTGATTCGCGTGTGGGCGGACAATTGTCCAAACCAACCGACACAAAGTCATCACAACAAGATTAAGAATGGGACGAAGGCGCTCCAAGTGGAAGGACCGCAAGCAGGAGCGCGACCCCGGCAGCGCGCTGCTGCAGTGCGCCAAGACTGGCGCGTGCGCGGATCTCGACCAGCTGCTCCTCGACTTCGACGCGGCGCTGCAGCTGCGCCGACAAGATGGCAACGACGGAGAAGCACCGGCAGCGGTCAGTGTCGAGCGCGAGCGATCCGACTTGCTCCAATTGACGCAGGACCACACGGGCTCGACAGCGCTGCACCTCGCTGCGAGCGAGGGCCACGACGAGATGGTGCACAAGCTGCTGCAGCTCGGCGCGGGCGAGATCCACCTGAGCGGTGGCCGCAAGAAGTACGCGAAGACACCGCTGCACGAAGCCGCCACGAACGGCCACCTCGGCGTGTGCAGACTGCTCGTCGAGTACGGCTTCCTGGTCGACTGCCACACGACGCGAGGGCGAACACCGCTCATGTACGCAGTGAAAGGGAATCACATCGACGTGGTCAAGTACTTTGTGGAAGAATGCAATGCGAATGTGAACGAGCAGAACGAGATGGGGGTCACGCCGGTGTATATCGCGAGCCTGGACGGACTCGAGCAGATCGTAGCGCTGCTTATCAAGAACGGAGCGGACGTGAACCTCAACAACCGTACACGCCACTCGCCGCTGCACGAGGCCGTGGCGGGTGGGCATGTGGCAGTGGCAGAATTTCTCATGGACAACGGCGCGGACAAGCACGCGGTGGACGCGATGGGCGTGACGATCTGGCACGAAGCCGCGGGTAATGGCGACGTGGCGCTGCTGGACTTGCTGGTGAAGCATGAGGTCTTGCTGCAGCGCGACGGCCACGAGCAGGTCGATAACGTCATGGCGCGCCATCCGTTCCACTACGCCGCTGTGGAGGGCAAGTCCGCGTTCGTCCAGGCGATGTTGGACAAGAAGCTCGTGGACGTGAACATGGTGGACGCCGACCACTGCTCCGCGATCTACTACGCGGCCGCGAACGGCCACGCCGAGGTGCTTCGCATACTGCTCGAGAACGAAGGCGACGCGAACCTGGCGTCGATTCGACGCTCGCCGCTGCACTGCGCGACCGAGTGGCGGCGCGTCGCGTGCGTGGCGCTTCTGCTGGCGCATGGTGCAGACGTTAATGCGCAGGACAAGAATGGTCTCACGCCGCTTGCGATCGCACAGGAGAAGCACTTTGACGAGATCACGGTCATGCTGGAAAGCGCTTCGAGCCTTGTAAAAATACCATGAGTAAAGCAAGATCTATCCCCATTTTGCAGGCACAAATGAATGAATGGGATGCTTGTTTTTTGTGAGCTAAAGCCGACAGCTGTCTTGCATTTACTTGGTGGACTCGCTAGGCTTTGGCACGGGCTTGATCTCAAAGTCGTCGAGCACCAGCTTCTCGGTCATTTTCTATTCGGAAAAATCAGGCAGAGCACACACACACAGAAAGAGAGATAATCAGACGGTGTGCACGGAGCTCCCAGCCATCTTGAGATCATACAATCGCGCATACCTTATGCTCTTCCTCCAGGTCGAACTCGCGCGTTGTGTGGCTCTTGATGATGTGGTCGCGCGCTTCAAACTTCCCGCCAACAAACTACAGACACACGTGCGTAGATGATACACAGACAAATAGACCATGTATCAGCATCATTCGGAGCTATTCAGCAGCAATACGCAGCATAAAACAGGCTTTATACAGAGCGCCGCACGGGCGACACGGAGTAAAAGCTCACCTGCGTCAGCGCCACGTAGCCGCCAGCGACGAAGAGCAGCAGCGGTAGCCCCACGGTCGCGAATCGCGAGTCCTTCGACTGCTTCTTCTTTCGCGCGATCGTGCCGGCGTTTGGCACAGCAGCACTTGTGGCTCTTGTGATAGTAGAAGCAGAAGCAGAAGCAGCAACGGCGCTAGCGCCAGTGGTTGCGCTCTTTTGCTGCGGAGGAAGTGCTGCGTTCGCAAAGCTGCGCGCATTCAAGCGGCGCAACGCCACTCGCACACCCACCATGTTCATATTGCTGTTGTTTTTGTGACTGTCAATGAGAGTTGTGTACGAGAGTGGCGTCATTTCCACACACGGTGCTAATATCTACGAATCATCGCGCTTACTTCACCATATATGAACCAATCAGAGTCACCCACTGACGGCCCATTTCGCTTTCCAGCCACAAAATTGATTTGCACACACACGACGAATAGCAATGAAGATTGGCGTGAAGCAGTATGCGACGCTGTTCGCCGCGGCTATGGGCTCGCTCTTCGCCGGCTCTAGCGTCATGCACGCGATCCTCAAGCCAGACTTGGTGCGTTATGCGTTGTGTGCTCTTGCGCTGGTGCTTTGTACTGTCTTGTGCATTGCGACTGCTGGCTTTGGGTGCGTGAATGCGATTGATCTGACGAGCATTCCTTTCTCATTGTTCTGCAGACGATTCCGGACTACACGCGCTCCGACGGCGGCGACAAGAGCAACCAGCAAGAATGAGTAATCACGCAAGGTCGGCAAGAATGCACACGGTGGACGCGAAAAGATCGCCTGTATGGATAATAGATGGCGTGCATCGATGCATGCATTGGCTGTTGCGTGCCTTCATGTTTTGTGTGGGGCTTGCTCAAAGAGATAAATTACAAGGCGATTAAATGGTGATGATGATGATGATGATGATGATGTGGATGAATGGATGGACGAAAGACATCTAGTTGCCTGCTTCATCATGCCGCTTCTGCTGCTCTCTTCGCTGCTTCTGCTGCAGTCTCCTTGCCTGGCAATATCGCATCACACAGTCAGTATTCAATAGAGTCCCAAATTTCAATGCTGTGGATAAACACCACATCCACTCACCTTTTCTTGCTCGCGTAACTCTGCCAGACGCTCCTTCCTCCGCCGAAGGGTCTCTTCCTGGCGCTTGCGCTCGACGACCTCGGGCAGTTTCTGGTACAAGCGCTTGGTTCGTTCTTTCATCTCCTGCGATGAGACTTGCGCACGCTCACCAAACGCGAGTCGATCCAGCAACCGCTGCTGCTCTATCGTTAAGTCTGCTGCGGCGCCTGCATCGCCACCACTCGCAGCTGCTGGGAGAGCTTCTTTTCCCTGCTTTCTATTGGAAGAATCGACGTTCGGTTTCCCGATGTTCTCCTTGTTCTGCTGCTGTTGCTGCTGCTGGAGACTCTGGAGCTCTTGGCGCTTTTGCTTTTGCTGCTCGCGGTTTTCTTCCACTCGTTGATGGAATCTTGGATGCCGCTGGCGAAATGCGTCAGCCAACGAAACTGCAGGACTCTCTTCTTGTCCCTCCTCCTCCTTTCGCTCCTCATCGTCCTCTCTGTCATCTGCGCTGGCACTGATCGAGATGAACATACTCTCACCTATTCGACTTCTATCTCTCTTTGATATTGGCCTGTTCGCTTCTGAAAAGGGACTGCTGCGATCATCATCGAGCGACTCTTCTTCTTGCTTCTCTTCTCTCCCCAGATCTCTCTCTGCACGGCTTCTGTCGAATCGACTCTTTCCAGAGTTATTCGAGTGTCGGGAAGAGATGCTCGACCTTGAATGGCTGCTCTGTGATCCTGACTCCTGCAGCGAAGTCAAAGGCGGCGGCGGACGACTCATGTCCATGTTACCAACTGGCGGCGGTGGGAGCGAGCCCATTTTACCTTCCATCAGACCGCGGCGGAACGCCTCGTACTGCATCTCGTCATCAGATTGATGTGATGCTTCTTCATATTCGTCGCTGTGGCGAGATGACGAATTATGTCTTTCTTCCTCAGTTGGCATCTGCGCTTGCACACCAGCTCCTGCTCGAGGAGTTGAACTTCCATGACTGCTACTTTCACCTTTCACACACGAGCTCGAAGAAGAGCGTTCTGACAGCTGTCTATTGCCACTGCGATCAGAGTCATGTTCGTCATCCTCTTCGTCGTCATTGAGATTTGCTGGTTGCTGTGCTTGTTGGTTGGAACGTTCAATCACGGGGCTTCCCTCTTCGTGTCCAACGGCACTCACGCTGGAGCTAGATGAAGACGATGAAGACGCTGCCCACTTGATTGGCCGTGGAGGAGCGCTCATATCCTTGTTCCCGTAGATCATCGCTGGTAGTCGGATGTGCAGCGGCAGGGACTCTCTAGCTGCGGCTGTCATGCTCACAAGGTAGTTGAATCGAGCGTCGATCGAAAGGCTGGAGTCAGAAGACGAGCTTCTTCGAGAGTGATCGAGATCTCTTTCGCCTTTCTCTTCGTTTTCTAGAGCGTCGTCTGTACCGACTCTGCTGGCTATGCCAGACTTGAGGAATTGGCGAGAAGTACCGGCGGTGAGGTGCAGCAGCGCTGAGAAACCAACGCTCGACATCCCTGATCCGCTATCAGAGAGTAGCGACTGCTGCTCCATTTCTGCTCCCTCTTGTTCACCAAAATTCAATTGCTCAGACTGGCGTTCTCGAGGCTCAATCTCTTTGCGTACATCGCGTGCGTCTGCAGCACTTGTTAGATTCGACGCTTGAGTGAATTTCCTGGAGTAGACAGAGTCGCCTAGCATTCTGCTGAGCGCAGGATCGACAAGCTGGACGTCATACTGCTCTTGGAGCTCGAGGTCACCCTCTTCATTCGCTTGCTCTATCGCTAGCATGCCAGGTGGGATGGGGAACATCGGAACCAGCTTGTGGATGAAGCTGTCGTCGCCGTACCCGGAAAGATGACCATTAAAGCTCTCGTCGGTCGAGCTCATCGACTCCGACAACGGCAGCGAATACTGAGCGACAGACGAGGAAGCACTGCTTCGTTCCGAAAAGTTCTGAAGGCGCTCGTGGATTTTCTGGATGTATAGGCGTCCGCGATCTCCAGTGGCATCAACGCTTCTCAAGCTCACAGAGCCGTCAAAGCTATCTTCGTTCTCGCTCAACAACTGCGGAAGGACAGTTGATTCGGAGATATATTGCGGGAGCTGATGCATGCTGGGTTGGTTGTCACGTCTTGGAGTATCATCTCGATGCGAAGAGCCGCTGGATACAAAAATCTCCTCGCTCTCGCTCAACAACTGCGCTTGTGTAAGGGACTCGGAATCGAATTGCCGCGGCTGAATTCTGGGTCCATTTTCAGGCCTTGGAGAGTACGTTCGGCGAGAAGACGTACTCGACTTGGATGAGTGTAACTCAGCAAGTTCTTCAGCTTCATCTCGAAGATGCAGTTGATGGCTCGATTGGCTGCTTTCGCTGGATGCTGACAAATACTGGTCAAGAAGATCTTCTTCACTCCTCGTTCCCTGATGTAGCAATACGCTACTTCGGGGGGACACTCTTTTGTTGCTGGACCCAGAAGAACGCAGATTCGCGTGCTCTTCTTGGAGCTCATGTCTTTGCTGCAGCTGATAATCCCTCCTCCTCCCACTTTCTGTGCTTGACACAGACGAGTCGAAGCCAATTTGCTCTTGCTGAGTCTTACTTTCTCGCTGCTGCACCTTGACGTCACTTCTCATCGCACTGCAAGAGCTGGACACAGACGAATGAAGGCTGACATGCTCGTCCTTGGTCTCTTCTCGATGTTGCAGTTGGAAATGAATACTCGACGCTGACGAATGCAGGCTGCGGTGGTTTTTCCCGCTCTCACTTCTCCCATGCAGTCGATGTTCAACTCTTGTTTCACTTCTCGTACTGACAACAGACGAGCGCCGGCGAGAATATTCATCGACTTCGTCATCGCGATACTGCAGCTGAGTGTCATTTCTCTTCTTGTTGATAAAGCTAGAGACAGAAGAGTGCATACTAGCGTGCTCATTTATAGCTTGATCACGCTGACGCGACTGATACTCCACTTTCTTCTCGCTTCGGCGGCTACTGGTTACAGATGAGCGCAGGCTGGCGGATTCTTCGCTACCATCTCGCTGTTGTGGCTGAAGACTGCTTCTACGTTCATGTCCTCTGCTTGACAGAGACGAACACAGACTCGGAGACTCCTCTCCTATTTCTCCACCTTGATCTCGCTGGCGCAGCTGGAACGTATTAGCTTGCTCGGTCATTTCTCGGTCCATCGACGAATGGCGGCTGGAGTGTTCCTCTTCGGCTGTATCTCTCTGAAACTGTTGACGGTCACTCCTCTGGCGTGTTTTCGCACTGAATCTGGATTGCTGCGTCCAACTTCCTCGGTGATCACTAGACCGTTGACCAATTTCATTCACGCCATGTGAATGACGAGGTTCTTCTCCGTCAACTTCATCCCGCTGATGTATCCGAACGCCACGCACCTGCTCACTTGTCATATGTGGGTGAAAACTCAATTGGTCTCCATCGTTTGTGTCATGCTGACGTTGATGTAGCCCATTTCTCTCCTCACTGTGCACATTCAAGTCGGACTGCTGCATCCAATTTCCTCTGTCATCTCGAGAAAGCCGCCCATCTTTATTCATATCAGCAGCATCCTGATCCCCAGTCTGCGTATCCTGTCCTGTATCTCGCAAGCTCGGCTGTGTTGACTCCCCATCACGACGATGCTGGCGGAAACTCAGCACTTCCTTCAGACGGCTCTCGAGAGCGTCAAGGGATTCACGACGCCGGTGCAACTCGCCAAGATCCGCTTTCTGTAGCTGTTCGTTTTGAGAAGCATTGGTGAGATTACGGTAGTCGTCACCAGAGCGCTCAGATCCCCACGAAGCGAAGCTTTCGTCGATGGAGTTTCCGCCAGCCCCTTCGGGAGGTTGACGCTCTCGTCTTGACTGCATTTCCTGGTCCCTAGCTGCTTGCTGTTGTTGTTGAGGACTTTGCTGATGACGCTCTTTCACTTGGTGCCTCGAGTTGCCTGCCTCATGCTCGTGTTTCTGCTGGGTCCAGCTGTTTTCCGCGCTCTCAAAAACAGTTAAGCCTTTAGACGGTTGCATGACGTCGTCAGCAGAGTCTTTCTTGTCACTGGAGAAAGCACTTGGCTTTGCAGTTACCTGGCCGTTCATCTGTCTGATTTCAACGTCGCGCTTTCGGTTGAATGCTGCTAATGTAGCACCTTCCTGCCCGCGATTCTGCTCATGTGAATCTCTTTGGCTCGAGGTAAAGCTTTTGTAGTTTTCGTCCCAATCCAAGTCAGCAGCAGCAGGATCAACAGACACTCGTCGTTGGTTCCTGTGATAGAGCGGACTGGCAGCGACTCGATTCACTGGCGAGAATCCTTCTTCTGTCCTAACGGAGTGCGTCGAGAGCTCCAGTCGCTCGTCGTGGATCGCAAACATCCGCAAGAACGCTTCTTCTGCTGCTCTGTCGTTCGCTTGCAGTGTTGGTCCTTTTCCAGCAGCGTGATCATCGTCCTGAAAGTCGTGCGCATAATCTACAGTCTGCTCGTATCGCTGCGCTTTGTCAAGTTGCTGAAGCCACTTGATAGCTTTCTCGCCATCCTTGACGGACTTGACGTACTCGAGTGCGTGGTCGCCGCGCTGCTCCGCTTTCTCAACGTTCTGCTCTCGAAGGTTTCGGTCCTGCTCCCACTTCTTGTCCATCTCATCGCGGTACTTTCTCGCTTCGTCGGTGCCATTGGCGGCACTCGGGTGAGCCCTGTTGTGCCGAATCACTTTGACCTCTGGACGGGGCTTCAGAGCGGTTGTCGGCACTGCCGGCGCAGAGACGCAGTGCAAGCGAGTGAACTGGTACGCGTCGACGTCTTTCGCGCGCGGACGCGACATGGTGAACACCTCTTCCTTTACAGTATGGCGTCGAAAACGCGCCGCTTCTTCTTGCTGCCGCACCATCTCGATCTGCATCTCCTGCTCTCGGCGTGCGTGGATACTCGCCTGCGCGCGCTGCTTCATACTCATTTCCTTCAGTCGCTGTAGGCTGTCCTCTACCACTTTCCTGCGTGCGATCTCTGCTTCTTTCTCCTCACCGTGCAGCTTTGACGCTTCTCCTGACCGCACTCTTACGACTCGTGCTTCGTTGTACGCCCACTTGCCCTGCTCGATGCGCGCGTCTTCCACGAGTTCCGCCAGCATCTCGCGTGCCTGGCGATGCGCAGAGCCGACATTCTGCAGGGAGAGCTGGTACTTGGTGTGTAGATCGCCAAGCAACGCCTCCTGCTGCAGCTGATGTGTCTGCTGCGCGCCGCGGAGCTTGTGCGCGTGCAGCCGTCTGAGGTTGTCGCGGTAGCGCTGCGTGACCAGCTGTGCGACGCGTTTCTCATGGTTGCGCACCTCGAGAAGCCGCTGCCGGCGCCGCGCTGCCTCGTCCTTGCGACTCAGGTACTCGATCTCACCCGCGCTCAGCGGGATCTCGCCGTACTTGGCGCGGCGGCGATTGCGCACGTAGAGCGCCGCCATGGAGGAAGAGGAAGAGGAGGAGGCGTCGGGTGGCCCCATTTTGTGCACCCTACAACAGCAGATTGCCCTGCCAAAATGCGGGCAAATTCAAAATCCCAAACCAAACAGCAAATATTAGCCAATCATTACACTGAAGACATTTTATTTTAGCCAGTAATATAATACCAGGGTGAGGTGTGTGCGTCCCAGCCATGAAACCTTATGATTGAAGCCTCACTGAACGAGCAGCTCATGAAGCCTTCTTGCGCTTCTGATCACCTCTGCCTTGATCTGCTGCCCTCGTCATTAACAACGAGCATCCGCGCAACGCTATACCGACCACCACGACCATCAGAGACGCTATCAAGCCAACGTACTTGCCACGTGAGCCGATACTCGCGCAGTGCTCTACCAGCTGACTGCGCTGCGGAAAGCGCATCAACAGGAACACGTTGCTGGCGTTCTCCAACACATCAAAGCAGCCCATCGCGACAGCGATGTACCTGAGCGGCTTTGCATTTGGCCACACGAACACAACTAAGGTGAAGAGCAGCGTGGCGTAGATCATCGGGAAGAGCACGAAGTCGAGCTTGTACAGGTTCAGATGCATTGCTCGCCCTGCGTCGCCCATGCAGCTCAGGTGCGGGTGGATGGAGGCCGCATCGAGCCAGAAGACCGAGTCCAGAAACGTGTCACACGCGCTTGGGAGGTGGCGATCGAACGCGCTGTTGAACTCTCTCAACAACAAAGGCGACGGGATGAAGCCGCTGATCGCAGCAGCGAATGTGTAGGTCAGTATGGGGGCGTTGAGTGCGGATGGTGATATTGATACCGCTCGACGCTCTTCTGTTTGCTGTCGCGGTGCCATCTTTCCGTCCGTGTCGTGTGCTCTGACAATGCACAGTGAAGCCGTTGTCGTGCATGACGATGATGGCGTGGCGTCCATTTCGACTCTCGTGGCGATGATTGCGCATGGCCTCGAGAATCGACTTCGTTCCAGAGAGTTGGCGCATCTGCCGAAGATCCATCTCTTCTACTTTTTAACGCGCGTACGTACATTGAAGAAGCGACTTCTGAGTGCTGGAAGCTCGCTCGCTCGTCTCTTTTGGGTGGGTACACTCAAGATGCAAAATGTATCAAGCATGTTGTACATAAATTGACGTAAGACTATGCTGCTATGCACGGTTGGTTGGTTGCTGCATGATGCTGACCGACGGGGATGGCGAGTGGCGATGCAGGACTCTTGACTAAAATGACGCTGGCTGCTTACAGCTTTTTGCCCATGAGTGCTTTCTTCATATTGGCGATCAGCACTGGCACGACGTCTGGCTCAGCGAGCGTGGACACATCGCCGAGCGAGTCCTCTTCGCCGTGCGCGATCTTTCGGAGAATGCGGCGCATGATCTTGCCACTTCGCGTCTTCGGGAGACCCGGGGCGAACACGATCACGTCTGGAGTTGCAAATGCGCCAATGTGCTCGCGGACTTGCAGTACGAGCTCCTTCTCGGCCTCCTTGCCAGGGTACGCAGCCTTCACTAGCGTGATGTAGCAGCAAATACCTTCGCCCTTGATGTTATGAGGGATGCCGACAACCGCGGCTTCCGCGACAAGGCTGTGCGCAACGAGAGCGCTTTCGATTTCGGCCGTGCCGATACGGTGTCCAGAGGTACACAGCACATCTAAGTAGGAAACAATGAGAGAGAGAGAGAGAGAGAGAGAGAGAGAGTTAGATACAACGATCCCAGTTTCTGCCAGCACAAGCCGAGTGATCAACATTCGCTTACCATCGATGCGACCCGTGATGAAGTAGTAGCCGTCCTTGTCGCGCTTGCAACCATCGCCCGTAAAGTACAAACCCTTGTGTGAAGCCATGTACACCTGCAGGTAGCGGTTGTGGTCTCCGTAGACGGTGCGAGCCATGCCTGGCCATGGGCTGCGGATGCACAGCTGGCCCTCGACGTCGTTGCCCTTGAACTCGACTCCATTCTCGTCCGTGACGACGAAATCGATGCCGAAGAACGGCTTGGTGCACGAGCCCGGTCGCATCGGAGTGACGCCTGGGAGACCGACACCGATGTGGCCACCAGTCTCCGTCTGCCAGTACGTGTCCGCGATGTAGCACTTGCTGTCGCCGACAACCTCGTAGTACCACTTCCACGCCTCTGGGTTGATCGGCTCGCCGACACTTCCCAGCACCTTCAGGCTCGATCGGTCGTATTTCTTCACTTCTTCGTCACCGTGCGCCATCAACGCGCGGATCGCAGTCGGCGCAGTATAGAACTTCGTGATCTTGTGGCGCTGCACCAAGTCCCAGTAGCGGCCGCAGTCTGGGTACATTGGCGTACTCTCGAACATGACAGTGGTCACACCGTTCGCCAGTGGTCCGTAGATGATGTAGCTGTGGCCTGTGATCCAGCCGCAGTCAGCGACGCAAGCGTGGATGTCATCCGGCTGGAGGTCGAACGTGTACTTCGTGGTGAGCATGGCGTACAGTAGGTAGCCGGCAGTCGTGTGCGCAACGCCCTTTGGCGTACCAGTGGAGCCAGACGTGTACAGGATGAACATCAAGTCTTCGCTGTCCACCCACGTTGGCGGGCAGTACGGGCGGTGCTTCAGGAGCTCAACGGACATGTCCACATCAATACGCGGGTTGAACGAGACGTCCGGGTTGCCCGTGCGCTTGAACATGAACACCTTCTCGACGAAGCTCAGTCCCTCGACGGCGTGGTCGACGATCTTCTTGAGCGGCAGCGTGCGGCCGCCGCGCTTTCCTTCGTCGCTCGTGAACACCCACTGCAAAAAGAGACACACACAAAATTTGCCGTGTTCGTTAGAATGGCGCTACAAACAAAGGAGCGAAGAATCGATACAACAAAGAGCTTACCTTGGACTTGGCATCCACAATGCGGTCACGAAGCGAGTCCGACGAGAAGCCCGCAAAAATGATGCTGTGCACCGCGCCGATACGGCAACACGCGAGCATGACGAACGCGGTCTCGGGGATCATGGGCATATAGATCGCGACTGTGTCGCCCTTCTTCACGCCCGCGGCCTTCATGGCGTTCGCAATGCGGCACGTCTCCTCCATGAGCTCGGTGAACGTGATGTTGCGGCCCGTGCCGACCTCGTCACCCTCCCAGATGATCGCGACCTTGTCGGCCTTGTCCTTGAGGTGGCGGTCGATGCAGTTGACGCTCACGTTGAGCGCGCCATCAAGGAACCAGGCGACGTCGCCCTTGGCCAGCGTGCCGCAGAGCGTCTGGTCGAAGTCGCGGAACCAGCTGAGGTGCTCGCGGGCGAGCTCCCCCCAGAAGGCAGCGGGGTCCTCCAACGAGCGCTTGTACATGCGCTCGTACTCGGCCATGCCCTTGACGTGCGCGTTCGGCGCCACGGCGTCGATCACTGGGTACTCCTCCTTGAGCACGCCGTTGCATTCGTTTCCGCCCATCCTTGCTGTGTTTGCTTGTTTGTTTGCTTGCGAGTGTGCTGGTGCTGGTGCTGCTGGTGGCGTTGAGACTTGCTGGCGAGTGCGCAAATTTCACTTTGAGCCGCTGCTTTGCAGGTTGCTGCTTTGTGTGTTTTCGCTTTGCGCGTTCCAGTGCACTGACCATCACTCCTGTGGCTTTACTTTCTTGCTTCACCTTGCGCAATTGAACTTCGTCACGGAATGCGAGGTTTTTTGCTAAACCTTGATGGAGATGATCCATTTCTGCTGGCCCTGCTGCGTCTGCCCGACTTTAGTGGCCTCAGGATGAAGATACAGCGATTTTTCGGAGAGCTGTGCTCTTTTGAACTGTAAGACCAGCGGAATGGAGGGTTCAGGGTCACTGTATCCAGGCAAACGATGATTGGCTGAAATTCGGACTCCTAGTGAAACGCAATTTCGACTGCATTGCGTTTCAAGCAAAACAAAGCAACTGAGGCGACTCCTCTCACTGTGCATGTCCCACAAAGTACGAAAAGCAGCAACAGCAAGGAAAACCAATGGACAAGTCATCACATGACATGCAATAGCGAAGAGAACGAGTCCCAGATGGGCTTTGAATATCGCTATGGCTGTCACTTTGCTCTCGCAGCGTGCTGGTTGCACTGCTTGCTTGCAACCCTTGCGTGTCTGCTGAAAAAATGCTAAGTGAGCGAGTGTAGAAACAAAGCATGTAGGCTTCTTTCTCCTGCTTGCGTTTTGCAAGCTCCCACCTTGGCGCTACACTATTGCGGAGCACGTGATACTGTTTGGTTTGTTTGCATTTCAACGTCATGGGAAACTGCAAAAACGGGCACGAGCGTGCACGTACATCTGACCTTTGAGAAGGGCTTGCATGAGCATGCAAGCCTTCATGATTGCAGTGCAGTGCAATGCAGGCACACTTGCGCTCCTTTTCTGCATGCATTGCGCGTCTGCCAAAATGTGAAGGTGTGCCTGCAGGACAACTTTCAAGCATGTGCGGACGAAAAAGCGATAAAAACGCAACGTGCCTGTCTGTTAGCTGATGTGTCGCCACGCCTTCAATTCGGTGGCTTGCGTGTCACGCGGAACCACTTTGAGGATTGAAGCCACCATATGACAAGAAGCCAAAGCTAGCTAGGTTCTTGCCCTCAAGTCAATTCACACCAAGCCAGCATGATGCTGCTTTTCGTTGCCAGGTGTTGCTCCTGCGTCGTACTTGTTCCGACGTATTTGATTGTATCAGAATTTACTAAAAGGCTGAAGGCGAAGGAGACGCTCGAGCCGCCCAGACACACATTATTAGTGCCGCATCATCATTCTTGCGTATCGATCGAGGACGGACGGCGGTCCTCGCTGCAAGCGACAGCCGTCGAAATGGCCATTCAGGTCGTCGAAGTCGCCAAGTGTCATCGGTATTGGTCTTGGTCTGTCTGTCCTGTGCACTGCGCTGCAAGATTGGAAGTGAAAGATGCAAAGCAGTGCTTGACTGCTTTGCTCTGTCCTTGGTCTTCCTCAGTCGAGCTGAGTGATAACTCATAGGTTATCTTTCACTGGAAAGGTCGCTTTTGTACACCATTTAAAGCTCAAATTGGGTCAGTTCTCAAAATAAATTGATCAAATTTCAATTGAAATTGAGCAGCGCAAAAAAAGAGTTGTATTATCAAAATTAATACCCTTACAAATGATAGCAAATCACGATCCAACTTTCATAGGATTTAACTGGAAAACATTATCATGAAAATGCAATGTGTGGCGATAGAACTTGGTACACATAGCAGCGCTAGACGACGGCGCTAAGAAGAGGCTGTAAGCGCGCACTTGAAAGGACTTGCGATGCGAAGTCATCGTCTGG
>JAADVO010000400.1:0-29084 GCA_023335655.1 Globisporangium spiculum | reverse complement strand
GCCGCTGGCTGCCGAGCCTCCCTACGCGCACTACTGGGACACGACTCTGGGGACCGTCGGGTACACGGACTACCCAGCGTACACGCCTTCTGTCGAGCTGAAGATCGCTGCGGAGTATATGTGGTTCGCAAGGAGACTGCATATCGTACTTATGTTGCTTACAGCAAAAGGTACCGGTACTGCAACTAAGTTGTTGTAGTAAAACGCAATTGAATGACACAGCGAATGAAGTTCAGAATGCTTCGAGTTCACGCAATAATATACTTTGAACTACTGGTGTGTATCATGCGTCATTCAACAACAAAAATGTCACTCAGCGTGACAGGGAGTGGTGGTGTTAGTGGTCTGTTTAGGCGCACAAATCGCCACTGGAGTCGAGTTCCAAGCAAACTGAAATGAATGCTATACAAGTAGAATAGTAATGCAATGTTGTGTTGTATCTGGTGCTTGAGTATTGGTCCTACTAATAACATGTTTCGTGACTGACAGCACTTCCATGAGGTCAGAGGTCGATTTTGCGCGGCTGCTTGGTTTTCAAGTCCGTTTTGTTGGAAGCCGATGACAGATTCTAAAGGAGGGGTGTGGAGTTCAGGGATCCGGAGCAAACGAAGCACATGAAGATGTGGCCTCTCACTGAAGATTAAATAGGCGAAGGGAATGAATGCACCGGGAATCTTTAGCTACCAGCTTGATGATGACGAAGGAAAGCAAAAATCATGATTTTTTCTATGACAAAGGTAGTCAAGTGATCCACGGTTCATTATGTGTAATAATATCGAAAGAGTCAAACTCTTAGTCTCTTGTTATTATATTTGACTTTCACAGAGTGACCGTGTTATATTTGACAATAAAGATACTACATGCGGGATTGTATATATAAATACAGTGTCATCTGCGGGAGTAGTGCATTATTCATTTTATGTAGTTTCCAGTCGCATCGACTCAAATCAAACGTGGCTGGTTTGACGAGTCGAGTGCAGTAGTAACCAAATAATGCCTCTACGGCTTCACAACCAACATAGCATGAGCGCAGAGCGCTCGCTTATCTTTCCAGTTAGGATGAGTCAGTTCATGTTTTTATCTGTTGGCTTGGATGCTGCTGCCGCTTCTGCAAGAACAAGGAAACAAAGCGGGAAGGATGAGAAAATCTGCTTGTTCCGATGTTTACCCGATACTTCTTTGCCAGCGCTTCATTACACGATTTCTGCATTTGAATGGAATGCTGTCTTCACTGAGACTATGCTTAGTAATCGGCAACGGTTTGTTGCAAATATTTTTGAGACCGCCTTTTCACAGGAAGTGACAAAATCCGAATTCATCACTCTATTATATTAGCCACTCCAGGATTAACTGAAAACCCCAGTGTGCTGGATGATTGGGTTATTTTGGTACGGAAAATACATGGTGAGGCTTAGGATTTGAAACTAAGTGATTTTGACGCAACGAATATAACATGGGCATACATACCAGAGTGGCCCAAAACGCCGTGTATGAGAGAAATGAGAGATAAAAACAGTTAGAGGAAAAAAGGGTGCAGAGCAATTTTCAAGCCTGAACGACCATCTATTCGATTTTATGCAATTTATCTCTCTCTTTCTCTCTCTCTCTCTCTACATATTACTGCTGGTGTCGTTTGTGTGCTCCTGCGCCGCTGTCCCTCTCATTCCGCCCTTACCCAGACTCTGCCTGCTTCCGTTTCTACTTGTGTGCGCAATGTGCGCTACTGATCCATGTGCGCCGACAGCGACTGCTTGTGCGCGTCGCTTGCATATATGCTTTTGCTATACAATTGGACGCTTGTGTGCGGTGATCATTCTCGTTTGGTTGGTGTGGTGTGTGTTATGTGAAATGTTTAGCATTTGTATGAGAATCAAGAATGTATGTAAGTGTATGAACGCTGTGTTTGTGAGCTCGGTCCTCCCTTTCGATTTATCGAGCTTATTTCTGCTCAGCATAGTGGTGGTGGCGTCTACTCTGCTGCCGACTGCGCGCTGACGAGCGCGTTGTGGAGCTCACTGTGATCGATGTGGAGTCGGGCATTTGCAGTTCTGTCCAGGATTTCAGAAAGCGCTTGTACGCCAACTTGTCTCGCTTCGCTGGCTCTCTGGGTGTGTCAACGGGTTCATGGTACGACGTTCTCAGCGCACTTTTTGATATCAGACTGATTTTGCTCCTTCGTGTCGCTGACTGAGTCCCTCAGGTGCTGCGCGTGCCAGTTGTAGAAGAAGCCTGCGAGAGGTGCTGAAGTCGATGGCAACGCTTCTTTGCTCACCAAGTCGGGTTCTTCACGTGTACCAAATCGTGGTAACGCTATTGGAGGACGATACCCGGTCGCCCTTTCACACAGTCTAGTTGAACTGGACTCCATCCGATGCAGCGTCGCCTGCATCTGGGTTAGCACTGTCGTATGTGTGTCAGCACTGGTCTTCTGTATCTAGAGGTGGTTTATGCTCTCCCAGTCCAGCATCAGCGTCCTGCTCTTGCTTCAGCGTCACTCCGAGTTGAGATCGGACGCTAATGCTAGATTTGTAGATATGATTGCACAGTTCACCTGGTAGAGATGAAGTGAGTTTTCTACATTTGAAGCAAACCTTCTCTTGCTTTGCAAATTCCTCCGGATGAAGCAACATAGATACAAGCGCAGACTCCAGAGTATCCGCATCATCGTTCATCTTCGGATCCGAGAAGTCACTAACGTTCTGAAAAAGCTCTCGCTTGCGTGTGGATAGCTGGGCACGTTTGGTCGTGGGGAGTTGATCGCTCAGAATCGTATGTGTCTGGGTCAAAGCTAGTAGGTTCGGCTCCACGTATTCCACCAACATTTTTGCAACACAGTGATCCTCTTTAGTGACGGCATCAGTATAGTCGGGTAAGAGAATCGAGCGACCTCGCGCCGCTCGTAGAAATCCACAGGATTGCGAGTTTGGACTGTTGGCATGAACAGTAGCTACTCAGCGAATGGAAAGGTTACTTAGATTTGTCGTAAGCTCCTCGCTCTGCATTTTGTCTTGCCTACTTCCATGAAAAATCACACTTACTAACGTAACTGCAATTTGCAAGCTGACGCATCATTTGTTTCCACACTGGTTCTCAAAAATTTATCCTCAATTACGCTCATGCAAAAGATTAGCTACTTGCAAGAATTATTTGAATGCAGTCGAAAGCAAATGCTGTCAAAAGGGAATACATGTTTTACAAAGGAGAACTGGTTTCTATCACACATGCTTTGGCAATGTCATCACGTGACGTTTCTGGTATCCCTGTCATCTCTAGGAACCCACGCAGGTACTTCGTTATTGCGTTAGAAATCTGCAGTAATTGTTCATACCTTTTCGTGTGTCTGTGTCTGTGAATATCCATATTAAAAAAGGACAGCCAGCCGATGTGGAAAAACATTTATTGATACCGATTATTTGTAATTTCATTCCGCTTAGTTAGCTTAAACTGCGATACTAGACAAGCCCGTGGCTCGAACCTAGCGTAACTATACCCTATACTCATAGAGTTAGGCTCAAGGTACTTGCAGATAATTTAGTTTACTCAACACAGAGGATCGTGTTTAATTGCGCCTTCTTTGTGGCCTTCCTCTTCTATCGAACAATATACAGCCCAATATTAGAGGTGCTGCTGTTTTTCTGTCTTAAAATAATCGGCGACGCTTGGATACCTTCGAAAGGTAAGAATCAAGTTAAAACGTATGAGAGATTGGTGAAAACATTTCACTTGGTTCTGGTATGGACTTCAAATCATGTGAACTGAATGTTCACATTTTTACATGCGAAAGAGAGATTGAAGAAGTTTCCTTGATTGAGCTGATGTCGAGCACCAAAGATGCGTAACCAGTAGTAGTCTGTTATAGGGTAGAAAGTCGTTGGTTGAAGCCAGTTGAAGGCATAATTATGATGCAGGCAACAAAGATGTCCTGGAGACCTCAGTTCAAAATCGCGTGAGGCCACGCTGGACACAGTTGCTGCTCTACGTGCTGGCGCTCAACAAGTTTCCCGCTTGAGGGAACTGTGTGTGGACAGTGGGCATAATCAGAGTATCCATACTAGCTGTATCCTGGCGGTCCTTTAAGATAAGAGCCCATGTTATACAGGTGGTGAACAATGGGCTCTTATTTTAACTATTGAATGGCTCAACATTGAGCTCTTACCGGTATTTGAACGGAGCCCTTTCCAAAGCAATACCTCCATCAACCGACCGACCTACACAAGATTATACAAGCGTGTCCATTCCAGGAGCCTGCTTGTTTAAATAACACGTGGCAATTTTGACGAAAACGGCTAATACAAAATTGACGTCTGATTTTTTAGGGTTGGTCTTAATTAAGACCTTCAGGAAGGGTCTAAAATTACCACTTTTACGTCTCAACGAGGTCTGCTTTACCGAGCGTTTCAAGCCCGATTTATAACTTCTGTGTCAGCAAACTGCAGTGCTTCTTGGGCTGCATTGGATCTGTTATAAGAAATTGTACTATGACAAGTAGCGGGCTTACAAGCTCTAGGACCTTCTAAACGGCAAAGGAGAAGAAATGGCTTCTATCAATTGTAGATACCAGATACCATTTTACATTTATCCGCCTCACTTTGAATTCGCCTCTCTTTGCTTTCACTGAAGTGAATCTGACATATCATTATTGGGTCAATATTGTATAGGAAAGTTGTTTGGACTCCAAGTGTAGAATACCAATATATAAGCGTGGAGATTTTTTGGTAGATAATTACGCCTGAAAATTATATCTGTGGTGAGTACGGGACCGCCTCGAGTGTCGATAACCAGTAGCCCCGGTCAATGCAAACCGACCACGTATGACTGGGCAACCTCCTCAGATCTTCATTTGAGTAGTTTTTGATAACAAAGAATGCACTATTTCGCCTCTCCGATCTTTTTAGGCAAATATTAACAAGCTCTCCGAGTCTATTTTATGACTCATCCTCAATTTGCGCCTTTCGTGGACCAAACGCATCTTCGCGCGTCTCATCTGACGAAATGATTTATGATTTTCACAAAAAACGTACATTTAGTAGTGCACACAATTATCGAATTTATGCAAAACGTTAAAAAATAGAAATAAAAGTGTCATTATTGCTGGTGGATTTTTTCATCTAAAACAGAGAGTAAATAATTACGCCTGGAAGCCTTCTTTCCCTCGAACATTTACTTCAAGCCTAAGTCCATGTTGGATCAGCCAAAGAAAAGCAAAAACGCCCTCACGGAGACACAGAGTCCGTACTCCATACTGGACAATCCAACATCAGCGAGGAGTTGCTCGTGTTAAGCTCAAAATAGTCTTGTCAGTGACATAAGGTGTCCTTATGATCAAGAATGACACATTTTGGTGCATGGAATCTGGTGCATTGTACATGTGTGAATCAAATGCTCGATAGGTTAAAAAGGTGGAGAACTTTTTCCATAGTTAGATTGCTATTATTCCCATTGATCTATCGAGCATCAAAGAGGAGTGCTATAGGGTGCTCGTTGAAGTCAGCTTGCCGTAGAAGTCCAGCGAGGCCCATGCAGACTTCGAAACCAAAACACAAGTGCGATATACACTTAGAAATCGCTACGCACGCTGGCTGGTGGTGCTCGACGTGTTTGTTAGGCGCAAGCTTGTCGAGCACCAACCAATGGTGATCATGTGTCCACCCAAAGTGTCCATAATGCATCAAATCTATACCGGATTTTACTTAAATGCTCCCATTTTACGCACTTTTAGCGGAGACCGTGAAAAAAAGGTGCAAAATAATAACTGCCGACCCTAAATGATCCAAACATATCAATGGCCCCATCTCCCGCTGTCCTGTCTGATCTGAACCCGAAAAAGCAAAAAAATTGAGCCAGACCCCTAGCCCGACCACAAGCCCTTCTTAAAACGCACGCTTTACCTCTCTCAAACCGCTAGAGTTCACAGGCAGATGCCCTTTCTCTGCGCCGAAAGTCCATCCTTTTCCGCCAAGCCCATACAAAACAACAGGCGCGCTCGGCATCTTTACAGATCCGCAAAAATGGAGCTGTGACTGGATTTCCGCACCTAGCCTCAGGTTTTCACACCCTTTTCCCGGCAACCCGAGCCATTTCCTTAACAAAAGCGGCAAATCTGCCTGTGAACTCCACCTGAGATAGACAGGTTTCGAACGGTTTTGCGCTTGGAACAGAAACCGGACATATCGGATTTCAGAGGCTATCAATCTTATTGCACTTTCCGCGTGAGGCCAATCTTATTGCACGCGTGCTCTCTTCAAGCTGAGATCTTTCGCAGAAGAAGTGACGTAAGTCTGCTGAGCGCAGGAAGAGGACCTTGGTCATCGGCTCCGCGACACGTGCAAATGGATCACAAGCACACACACACACAAGCACACACACACGCACACACGCTCTTCGCGCGTGCGCTTTGCCTTCCTCCGTCACTCACTCTCAAGCTTTCACTCTTCAATCTGCCAGCAAGCCAATAGCCTGCCAAGCCCATTCTCTTCCGGTCTCTCCCAAGCTCTCCCCGCTCACACAAGACACGACTCGACTCGACTGCACGATGACCTCCTCCGACCTGCAGCTCTTCACGCCGCTGACGCTCGGTGAGGACCTCACGCTCAAGAACCGCATCGTGCTGGCGCCCATGGGCCGCGCACGTGCCGACCCAGTCACGCGCGTGGCATCCGAGAACAACGCAACCTACTACGAGCAGCGCGCTGGCGCCGGATTGCTCATCACGGACGCCACGTCGGTCTCGGAGCAGGCCCACGGATGGTACGGTGCGCCGGCGCTCTATACGCAAGAGCACGCGGACGGGTGGAAGAAGGTCACGGAACGCGTGCACGCCAAGAATGGAAAGATCTTCGTGCAGCTCTGGCACATGGGGCGCATGGGTCACTCGAGCTTCAACGTCAAGCACGAGCTCGTCTCGGCATCGGCGGTGCCACTGCCTGGAGGTAGCGGGCTCTCGGACTTCATCGAGGGTGACGACGTGCCTGTCAGCGGCTTCACGAAGAACGTCAAGGGCGAGGCCGTGCCGTACGAGACCCCGCGCGCATTGACAACCGAGGAAGTCGCTGGTGTCGTCGACGACTTCCGCAAGAGCGCGGAGCTCGCCAAGGCTGCGGGCTTTGACGGCGTCGAGATCCACGGCGGCAACAGCTACCTGGTGGACCAGTTCCTGCAGTCGTCGTCCAACAAGCGCACAGACAAGTACGGCGGCTCGTTCGAGAACCGCGCGCGCTTCCTGCTGGAGATCATCGAGGCGCTCAAGACCGTCTGGCCAGCGCACCGTATTGGTCTGCGCATTGCGCCGAACAGCGGCTACGGCGGCATGGGGTGTCCCGATAACGCCGAGTTCTTCACGTATCTGCTGGATACGCTGAGCCAGATCGAGCTGAGCTACGTATCGATCCTTGACGGCATTGGCTTCGGGTACCACGACCAGTGCCGTCTGCTCACGGCGTTCGACGCCAAGAAGCACTTCAAGGGTCTCGTGCTGGCAAACAACAGCTACAGCCGCGATACCGCAGAGGGTGTGATCCGCTCGGGAGCCGCAGACTTTGTATCGTTTGGCCGCTCGTACATCTCGAACCCGGACCTGGCTGAGCGCTTTGAGCACGATTGGCCGCTGGCCCCCGAGCCACCGTACGAGCACTACTGGGACACGACCCTGGGCGGCGCTGGGTACATCGACTACCCAGTGTACTCACCCGAGGCCAAGCAGGAGGAGGCGCCATGAAGATGCAGAGAAGTGGTAGTGATGGCAACCAATCAAGTGATAAGTGAGTTGAATTGCGTCGCAGTTCAGGAGTCTATAGCTAATAATTCCAGTTCATTGGGCGAAAGTAGGCCCAACCTTCAATAGTAATTCCAAAAATCAAATACCTCAAGGTGTTCCCAGCGTTGCCTCGAGCCCTGAACCAGTTTCTAAATAGGAGAGTTACAGTATTCGATCTGAAAAGGCCCCTAGGAACGAACGTCGGAGGTGTTCGCTCCACTAGCGGTAGTACGTTGAAGGTAAACCACCACTACGACAAGAACAACAGGCAGGCCACATACAATGGCCTATGGGCCGCGATGCATCTTCACCCACAAGGAATTAAGGTAAATTGGTTGGTTTTTTATTGTTTGTCTGAACTCGAGTCAAACTAGTTGATAGCGATAGATAGATAGATAGATACAGTACATCGATATAGGGCTTGCTCTTCTTGGTGCAGCCGTCTTCATGTTTGGTTTGGTGCGTTGTAGCAACAGCTGAGGATCGCCTGTGAGCATATCAGTACGAAAGCCATATCGATTTCGTCTTGGATGTTTTTGTTTTACAGTTGGAGCTGTAGGATCGCGGCAGAAAGCGACTTGCGCAAGCTGCAACAACGCACGCAGAGTGAGAGAACACAAGTGAGTCGCGACGAAATCAGCCTGCTTGGGAACGAAACGATAGAAACACAACACCGTACCGGCGGCTTGGTCGTCCGTGTCGCTGCTCACGTAGAGCACGAGAGACTGGCGAGAGCAGGCGGTCTGTCGGGCTTTTCAGGAGGCTGGGCATTGCACATGGATAGAAGCGAGCAATCGTAGGGTCAGTTTTCTACGATTATGATGCAATGAGATGACTTCGCAGTACTACATGCGCAACTGCGTACTGGTGCAGTCGCTTGACTCGCGCAGCAACAGCGGTCGCTTCAGGACCAGCGCAGGCGAACGCACTCTGCTGGCGCTGCTCCGCCTTTGGGGACGCGAACGCGTCAGACTGCTGCTGCTGCTGTTGTAGTTCCGCCATTCCTGAGGTGTTCTTGCTGAGTGGTTGAATGTCGAGGAGCTATCGTAGGTCGGTCGCTGCTGTTGTTGATTTGGAGACTTGTAGTTGAAGGCGGGTTTTCTCAAATGAGTCTGCTCTCGAGACAAGCCTGCGCCCTCTTCCGGAATCTTGTTCGGAAGCGCATCTTGGGTTGAAAATCTTGAAAGCGCGCGCGAAAACCTTTTGGCGGCAGATCAGCAGCGCGCGTCTCCCGCCATCAGAACTCTCGATTCTCCTGCCTCTTGCAAATGCGCTCGCCTCATTGTGCTTTGCGCTGATCTAATTTGAATTTTCGCGCGCGTAGAGGACGGGTGGTTTCGGATTTTCGTTTGCTTCTTTTCTCCTTCTGTTGAGAAGACTTAAGAGGCACTCGCCGTTTCTTCTTCCACAGTTTTTCTGTTTCTATTGCCAAATCCTTCGTCGTTGGTGATGACGATTGGTCGGTCGATTAGCTGCAGCAGACTAGATCAGATGATTCAAGCACAAGCTGCCGCAACAAGCTGTCTGTTTTGCGATGTCATATGCCGCGATCTTCGTTCTGTAGAGCGATCACAATCAGGATCCCCATGGGCAGACATTGTCATGAATTTCAGGGCTTGCACTATATTTTTCAAACGGTGATGCTCTTAGTCGTCTTCTTCTTCAGTTCCTGATAGTATACTTGCCTCCACTTCGTCTTCCGACATGCGAGATCTGAGATTGTACTACTGCTGCTGGCCTTCAACACCAGGATCGTCATCTTCCACTTCTTCGCCTTCGCTTCCACCTTCCATGTCGCTTTCTTCGGATGCGCGGATGCCAAAATCATCAAATGCTTCTTGCGTTCGAATACCATCTTCTGCTCGCTCACTCTCAACATCCAGAGCAACTTCTAATGGCGCATGTCGACTATTCTCTCGCGACGGCGGAGATAGTGGGGAGTAGAACTGAGACCGTGACGTCGGCGTCCCACTCCGAACAATCATTTTTCTGTCTGTGCTGGACGGCGGCGGACACGGTATCAGCTTGCCCTGAACACAATTCGGAGGCAGCTCCTCATCGTCGTCGTCGTCTTCTTTGACGTTACCACTCACACTGCCAGAGCCTTCGCCTTGTAGGTCTTTAAACTCCCTCTTGGGCATCACCGACAGCTTCCTAGAGGACGCGAAGGGCGGGATATAGCCCAACTGCCGCAACGTGTCATGGATTCGGCCTGTCACCACTTTCTTGGACGCTGTTGAGAATGGAAGAAGGAGGCTCTGTGTCGATGAGGCGGACGTGGCGTGATTTGAGTGTCCGAGCTGCTGCTGACTGGCTTGGTGATGACTGTGATTGTTGTGATTCCGCGGACTGTGGCTGTGTGGACTGTGGTTCTGTGAAAATCGCACCTCTCGGCCAAACACCATCTGCTGCATGTGCTGGTTCGTTTGCTGGGCATCCGTGAGGTCCTGCACCGCGCGCTTGAGCTTCTTCATCTGCAGAAAGAGGCTGCGGATCATCTTCTCCTTTGTCGACAGCTGTTGGTAAAAAGTCTCTAATTGAGCCCGCGCTTGCTCAATCTCCTCCTGACTGGCTTTCAGCTGACGCTCCTGCTTGAGTTTGTCGGACCGCTGGGTCTTCTTCATCAGTGCTACGCGCTGCTGCAGCCGTGTAATCTCGTCTTCTTGACTGGCGATGATGGACTCTGCATCCAACGGTGAAGAACTAACGATAGTGTACGACAATGTCGACGGTGGCGGCGCAGGTATACAGGCAGCAGACGCCGATGGAGCCAAAGCTGTCGCTGCTACTGCTTCGAGCTTCTTGAGTTTCTCAGCCAGCGTCTTGTTCTTCGTCGCGAGGTCGACTGCCTGCTGATGCAGCCTGAAGGATTTTTCGTCCGCCTCTTTCTGTTTCTCCTTGTACTGACGCAGCCTCTCCTTATAGATGCGGAGTTCTTCCTGCAGCGCGTACTTCTTGAGAGGGAAGTTGTCCTGAAACAGCGCAAACAGAATCACAGAGTTAGGTTATTATGTAGCCAGGTACGAAGGTAGTGTACTAGGTGGGGCTCGCTATCTCCTCGATATGGCGGACATACCTTGGATTCTTGGAGCTCTTCGACCTGCTTTGTGAGCAGACGTTGCTGGTGCAAAAGCATTCGGTTCTCGTGCAGTAGCTGGTCGATCTGGAGCTGCTTCTCCTTGTTCCTGTTCTCTAGCTATTTATTCAAACAAGAAGCAACAACCCAGTTAGTTCAGTCAATACAGAGCTCCAGTTATGTATACTGCTTCAATAGTTCGATAAGAAGCAAACCTGCGCGACGGCTTCGTTCTTGTAAAACACTTGCAGCTGATGGTGCAGCTCGGCGTTGAGCTTCTGGTACTGACCGAGCTTGCGTGTGAGCAACTGGATCTGCTGCTGTTCCTTTGAGTTCGTGAGCTTTCGTCTCCGCGTTGGCTCGTCATTCTGCTTTCTGAACAGTCGCTGCGGTTGCAATTGTTGCTGCTGTGTGTGTTGGGCACTCTCTTCCATGAGTGTGGCCGTGCTCGACCGCGCAGTGTTCCAGCAAAGCTGCTGTGCTTCTGCATTAACTTCATCGCTTTTGAAGACGCTTGGCTTGCAACCGCGCTCTTCACGGGCATCAGTAGGTGTAGTGTCAGTAGTACCAGTATCGCCATTGTTAGTAGTACTCACACTCTCTTGTTCGCGATCAGCAATGTGCACATGCAGCGCCTGCGCTTCCTCAAGGCGCTCAGTCAGCAGCTCGTCCTGCGCAAGAGTAAGGTGGATGAGATCGATCTTCAAAGCGCAAGGCAGGCTCACGCCAGCTGCGTTCGCACGAGCCATTGTAGGCTCCTCCTCATACTCGTCTTCGTATAGCGCGTCTGCCTCGCTCGCCATGGTCGATTCTTATCAGCTGCGATCAGAGTGGAGTATACGCGGCTTTTAGAGACCACGCATGTTGCGCAACTTCGCCATTTCCATCATCAATGAAACAAACGAGCGAAAATAGGCCGCAAGTGACGCACGTACTGACGTCATAGTAATATCTGCCAAATGCTGGCTTGGGAGAAAATGGTGTAGATATTACTGAACTATAATACTCTCCGCACCATTGCCATTGCAAGCCTCGCTCGAGCCAATTTGGACCTTACCTTGATCACAAAACGCAACAGCTTGCTTGATTGATCAAACGGAAGAGCAAGCAAGATGCCGTCGGCTCCCGGACGCGTGCGCATGCCGCACAACAATCGCATGCACAGCAGCGCGGCGCTCAAGATGACGGGCATCTGGAAGAACACTATTGGCTACGACCCCTATGCTGCAGAGGTGCGTCGCGCTTGCTGCCCGTCCATACAAAAGCAGAACGACCTCAAGAAATCCTGGTTGCCAACTGTTGTGCTGATTGTTGTGGCTTGTATGTGTGAATGGCTGAGCAGGACGAGGAGAAGCAGGTTTCGGAGACATCGTATGAGCAGGCGAAGGGGCTCATGGCGCTCGCAAAGCTCTCCAACAAGTCGGTACGTGTCGCTCGCTTGCTCACGGTTCTTCCTAAAAATTGGGGTTTGTCGTGTCTGTGCGTTACTGATGCTGGTTGTTTGGTATGTGTCGATGGACGATGAATACAGAATGACGTGCGTGGCGCTTGCAAGAAGGTATACAGAGGTGCTTTGTGTGTGTGATGATACATCGTTTGGTTCTTTCTAACGTGAATGCCTCTGTTGCATGAAATGGCTCAGTGTGGCATGGTCGGGCATCTCACGTTCCAATGCCGAAATCATCTCGGGAACGAAGACCAGCGCAAAGTGTCGTCGTCGTCGGATTCATCGGTACGCGGCGCTCGTACATGCTGTACCATCCCGTTATTATTAATAGTCATTCGGCTTTAGAACCACCTCCTTAACTTTAATGATGTTTGCTTTTTCTTCGCGATAGGATTCGTCCAGTGATGAAGAAGACTCGGCGCTATCTTCCTCGGAAGACAAGTCTTCGGGAGATGACAGAAAGCGCCGCCCTTCATCCTCGTCCAAGAAGCCCCGCAGCTCGTCGAGACGCACCCGAAGCAAGAGTCGCAGTCCTGAGCGCAGAGCTGCTCGTAGCACCAGAAACCGGAGCAGTAGCAGATCGCATAGTGAGAGCCCTCGAGACCGTCGCAGTCGAAGAACTTCTCGTAGCAGAAGTGCGAGTCCTGACCGTCGTGGTTCATCGCGAAAGGACGATGGTGGCCGTGGCAAAAGCCGTAGTCGAAGCCGTAGTGCTGATCGTGACCACCGTCACAATCACCGCCGCAGCGTGAGTCGCAGTGCGAGCCGTAGCCAGAGCATTGAGCGGTCGAGTAAGCGCAAACGCGAGAGAGACGCTTCGCTCTCGCGCTCTTCTTCGCCGCGCAAGAAGAGCAGGAAGACAGAGAAGAAGCGATCATCCAAGAGCTCCAAGAAGAAGTCGAAGAAGCATCACAAGAGCGAGAAGAAGAACCATCGCAGCAGCAAGTCCGACTCGAAGAAGAAGAAGAAGAGTCGCCACTGAGCTGGCTTTGAAGGACGTGAGCCATCCGCCAACCAGCCTTTGAGCAAGAGTGAGGAGTGACTGAACAAGGCGTCGTGATCATGCAAACACTGGGTTGATCTGGTCATTTTTCATAACCTGTGCGTATCAATTCACACTTATTCTTTAGTACTACATCCATAAAAACCGCTAATACTCTCTTCCAGCGCGTGCGACAGGATCCTCCATTTTAAATATCTTTTAAGTGCGATCATTTGCAACACAGAGGGACTTCGAACAAACAATAACCCAGCAAACACTCGTGGGTGCATCTACGGCGCGATGCCGTTCGTGAGCTGCTGGAACCAGTCGTACTGCTTCGTGCCCCGGTGGTTGTAGCTCTTGTCCACGATGTGCGACGCTGTGTTTGCGACGTCCTGCAGCGTCCAGCCCACACAGAGGCGTCGCTCGAGTCTCCGGATGATCCGCGCGCGCGATGTGGCGGTGAAGCAAGGAAAGCTCGAGTCCTTTGAGGACAAGTATACGAGTGAGAGGATCTGCTTCGCCTCCAGGTGCAGCGCCACGAGCCCCTGGTGGATTAGCTGCTTGTAGGTTTCAAATCCCTTGGAGCCCGGGTGACCTATGACGTCGATCATGTCGTTCGTGAGCTTGAAAGGCGCGGTCTCGAGGCTGAACGTGTTTCCCGGCGCGATGCCGAGCACAAAACCAAAGTCAATGTGCACAATGTGACCCTCCGTGTCGAGCAGGATGTTCCCGTTGTGCCGGTCCTTGATCAAAAACACATACGAGAAGAGACTGTACGCCGCCATGCTCACAATAAAGTTCTGGCGCGCTTCCTCAAGCTTGATCGGGTCCAGCTGTCCCGTGACTGGGTTCCGACCGCATGCTTCTTGGAAAATCTGCAAGAACGATTTTCCGGCGCTGCCCGCTTTCTTCTTGAGCGCGTCGAGCGACTGTGCGTCTGTGATCACTTCGAGCAGTCCACAGTCCTTGCCAGCGCAGACGATGCTGACCAAGCACAAGAGGTAGACACAGAGAGAGCTTAGTACTTGGATATTCATCTAAACAACAAAGGAGAGCTGCTCCCTACCTGTAGTAGCGCAACCAGAGGTCCAGGTTGTGCTTTTGGAAGATCAGCTGACAGATCTTGAGTCCCTGGAGCACAAACACTTCTTGGCGCATGTCGTCAAAACTCTTTGCAATCACTGGGAGCACGGACCAGCCTGGGTATTTCGAGAAATGGCTCTGGCAGCGAATGCGCTCCTTCATTTGCTCAAAGCGTTCGCCAAAGAACCGACAGGGTTCGCCGACTCTGGAAGACGCAGTGGACGAATTCGAAGATGGAGACCCGATCTTTTCGGCCGCCAAGGTCGTCCACCTCTGTTGGTCGTTCGCAGCGCCCTCGGACTCATCCATGACGCCGACAATGTCTTCTGCACTCTGCTGCGATGATGGCCTCATGGAAGCAGCTGAAGAAACCTTGAAAAGCTGAAGCCCCTCGGGATCTTCGATTATCGAGTCGTTGTCCGGTTCATCTTCGATGGTCGCTGGTGCCAGGTCGGCCATGAAGGTCTCGACAATGTTCGCGTCCAGAAAGTTGAGCACGTCCAGGTGCGAGCCCCAGTGGACCGCACTTCCATTGCTGCGATGCTCGTCTCCTCCGAGGTGCTTGGCGACCGAAACGCTCGTCGACTGCCGGTGACGAACCGCAGATTGAGCGTGCGGGTTTGTATTTTTGCGGAAGCACTCGCGCAGCGCCACGTCGCTGATATCAGAATTGATCACTTCAAAGAACACCAGCGTCGGCGCGCGAGCTTTTGTTGAGAACACAGTACCCTCGTCTGTCAACACGTTCACAACACGGTGCAGCGTCGAGACAATCGGTACAAGTGGCAAGTATGCCTCGGGACGAATGTGTTGACCCTCGAGCATTTCTTCCAGCAAGTTGGGCAGTTGCAACTTGCGTTCGGAAGGCACGGGCGTGCTCTCCTTCAGGAACGTCGTCAGGTCCACCAAAAACCTCACGAGCTGCATCACGTCGCTAAAAATGTGCAGCGCGGGGGCGTTCGCAATGTTCACCTTTGTGTCGACCAAATGCGCGAGTCCGAGAGACTTGCGCACAACCAAGGCGGCCTGCTGCTGGTCTAGATTGGTGTTGTCGACTGGGAACGGGTCGAGGAAGTCGCGGTTCACAAAGAGCTGCTGTCGCACATTCTTTGAGCTCGCGAGAATTTCTTCCTCGGAGCGCGCCAGCAGCCACGAGAAGTAGGGCGAGTCCCGCATCGACATGACGTAAATCTCGCGCGTGACCTCGTACAGCTTTGTCAGCAGCGTCTCGAGCTCGTTCAGTTGGTGTGCGGGTGCGGCAGAGAACAACAACTGGTGCAGCACGCTGCGTGCTTCGCCAAAGCTCACTTGGGTCACGAAGAACAGCATGTAAATGATGAAGTGGCCGCGCTCGAACGCGCCGCTGGTCATCGCGTCCCAGTGCGCGGCGATGCACTCCCACGTCGCCTTCACCGCCAGATGCACACAGCGGCGACACGTCGCAGCGAGGAAGAACAGGTAGTGGGTTTGCACACTCGGAGGCGCGTCAGCCAGGTGGATGAATCCCCACTGGAGGAACTGCGGCCAGTAAAAGTCCATGGTCTCGACACAGTACTCGACATTCTTGACAAGCTGTGCCAGCACGACGACAAACATGAAGGGGTGCTGGCGGTACTTGAACATCGCCGACAGTAAGCTCAATGGACCGAGTTCCCAGCACTGCACGTGCTTGGCCAGGTCCAGCTTGGGCTTCTGTGCAAAGAACTTCCAGCGTACGAGCCGCGACATGCCGCCCACGCCCACGACTGCTTCGTAGTACGTCGTCAGCTCGCAGATCGACGTGAGCAGCTTCTGGCGAACGAGGCAGTCGACGCACACGAGCGTGAGCTTCTTCGCTGCGTTGGCTTTCTTCTTGTTCTTGGGCTTTGGCAGCGACGTGATGATCGCGTACTGGTTGCAATGTAGGCGGCAGAACCGGTTGTCGCAGGAAGAGCACACTTTCGCCGAGCGGAAGAGACTGCCGATACGCTTCTGGCAGCGCAGACAATGGTTCTTGTCCGGCACGGCTGGTGCGGCTGCCGATAATCGGCCCATGCCACCATTACTAAATACGCTGCTGTTATTCAGCGACGACAAGCGCTCGGGCTTTGTGGTGTTCGCTCGAGGAGTCGAGTCGTTGGACGACTTGGAGGACTCGACGTCGTCTTCCTTGCGTTCTGATTCCTCTCGAATTTCGATCTGAGTAAAAGTGAAGAAACCAGGTGCCGTGCGGTTCACACGAGCACTACCGTCATCTGTTGATGCAGCAAGTTGATCGCTTGTCGTTGAGCTGAATGCGGACTTCGTGAGCGAGAGCAAGCCGAACGGGTCGTCCTCGTCATCCATGTTTGACGTTTGAATGCGTATCAGCGGGCGTTTGGCCTGACGCGTGTCTGGCGAGTCCTGGGAATCGAAAACAGTGGGTGACGATGATGGTGATGACGATGTTCGTGAGTTTGGCGAGCAGATCTGCAGCTTGCCGGTGATGCTCTGCGTCCAGTTCGCTCGCTCGGTTTCCGACTCGACTTCACACAAATACGAATACTATCGACATGAAGAGCAAAGTAGCGCATATGAGCTAGTATCAGCAGATGTCAGGCATGTAATAGAGGCATGAGCACCACAGCTTACCCCATTGACGTGGTCCTCCATGTAGAAAGTGCACTCCTCTGCGTCCAGCTTGAGTCCATTGAACTCTGCGATCGATTCGCGCTCGTGACCGTTCTCCGCAGCATCATCCTGACTGTCATGCGCTTTGTCGGATGCGCTCGAGTCGTCCACGACTTCAAAATGCGAGATCACCGTCGCCGCCACCAGCACCGAATCGCTTCGCTTCTTCCCATCTGCAGGTCCACCCTCGTCGTCATCATCGCTCGCATCGCCCTCGCCGCGGATACTGAACCACTGAACCACAGCGCTAGCGTCCGCCTTCAGCACGCAAAAGTACCACTCGTCTTCTTGTAATCGGCTTGTGTCGCCACCATTACCACCGCCGCGCGCGTCCAGTAGAATCGCGTTGCCGCCGCGCTTGGAGCTGCTGAGCTGCGTCTGCTGGCGGATGCGCACGAGCCCGCGATAGACTAAAGATGACACTGCTGGTGATGAGGAGGAGGATGCATGCGCGTCTGTGGGCCCCATCGGAGTCGAGTGGCGCGCGCGTTGCGTGGAGCGCGAATCGAGAGCTTCGCTGGGCAGCGGCGTCTTCACTTCAGCTTCTCTTTTGCTTCTTTTGTCTCGAGTTGAGCGTGTTCGAAAAATTGCGATTACACACAGCAACACAAACCGCAACGAGAGCGGACCTTCACCTCCAGCGAGTATTTTGCCAAAACTGGTAAGATGTTTGCGAATGCGCTGATAACAAGGGTGAAATGAAATTTGGTTGGGACCTGATATGTAGGTTGTTTCTTAGGAGATCGAGGTTGATCAACGCATCGTGTTTTGGTAATTTCGGCTAGAAGACGTCCAGAAATCGGGTCATGATGGAGCGCAAAATGTAGGCTCATAAAAAGATGCAGATGTCTGTATCTCGGCGTCTTAATATAACGCTGACTCAGAATGCTCTCTGCTGGCAATAACACCATGCAAGAGAATGCATATGTGCAATGTCATCGCGTATCTCCAGTCAATGCTCATGTCTGTGGATTACTGCCAGCGGCCATTTCTCTCTTGAACTCATCATCATCAAATTCTCAAGCCATTTATGTCTGTTGTTTTGGTAAAGTCTCTCCTACAGCATATTTCCACCCAATGAGACATAAAGGAGGTTTCTCATGTGACCCACACGAAGTTGGAACTGATGATTGAAGTTTCCCTTTCCCTCCCTACAAGCAGGAGCAACAGCCGCCAAGCATCTGAACATGGCGATAGGCACACACTTGCACCACGACGCGCGGGCTTTATTCGACTCTCGCATACCATTTACATGGATGAGTACGCGGAGCCGTGCTCTGTGCTGCGGTGTGACTTGTACGATTATGGGAGAGCACCGTTTGCGGTGCTATTCGTATTTTACAGACGCGACCTTTCAACGGAAAGGAAGAGCAGCCGCTGATCCGAGCATGTCTGAAGACAAATTTCTCAAACTCAAGTGCATCGTAAGGGAGGAAGTCGAAGATGCCCGCGCTCGCGTCGCTGTTGGGCCTGCCGTTGGCGCCGGTGATCTCGCCACTGCTGCTATCCGCGCGGCTCTCCAAGGACGAGCTGCGCACAGCGACTGCAGCTTTCCACCGCGCGCGCGGCTACCACCAGGCGCTGAACTTTGCTCGCTTTCGAGAGAGCGTGCTGCAGGAAGCATTTGTGGCGATGCCGCTGCTGCTCATGAAGCGCATCTTTCTCGTGTGGAGCTATCTGCAGGAAGAGGCAGGGCACATGTCGCTCAAGGAGTTCCTCGTCGGCGTCACGATTGTGACCAAGGGCACGCGAGACGAGCAGCTACGGTTTGTATTTCAGCTGATGAACACGAGTGGATCGCAAGAGCTAAGCAAGAGCGACACGCTCGCGTTCCTGGCTGCGGTTGCTACGAGCGAGGGCAATATCGTAGCTGCTGAAGACGACGCGGAGATGACCAACAGCACCAGCGATAGTGGCAAGAAGAAGCTGTGGACTGTAGACGCGTTCGCCGATCTCCTCCACCCAAGGACAACAACAGCGTTAGGCTCTGGACTTCTCACTCCAGCCAAGTTTTTGAAGGTACTGGCGCCCCGAAAGTTCAGTCTGCTGTACCTTTTGGACTGGATCCCAGTGTTTGCGACGCAGTTCCAAGTTACTGAGGTGTCGAGTTTGCAAATCGCGACTCCGTGTACGTCGCCAGCGAATCGAGATTTCAAGAAACTACAACAGAGCCCCGTATTAGCAGTGAGGGAAGATGTGAAACTGAATACTGACCGAGAAATCCCATCGATCATATCACCTTTGGAGCTCTCCGCTGCTTTGCTGGATACCATCCGAGCTGAGTGCCTCAGTATCCTGGACTACCTAGTGAGCACGGGCGAAGAATTCGCGACCGACACTTTCCAGCAGCGATTCAGCGGTATTCTGCCTCACCAAATTATTGAAGCTGTCAAACAAGTCGATCAACTGTTTCCAGCTTCAGCCTCGCTGTCGAGCTCAAGTGATGTCAGCGACTCGCTGAAAGGGACTGGGAGGCAGCGCTTCAAGCATTTGGTGCTCGTTCTGCTGAGTGCGTTTGCGAAAAGCGCAGAAGATGTCGTGCGTCTGTTGTTTTCGATCTTTGACGAAGACAGCAAAGGGAGCTTGGATGTACTGCAGTTTGCAGCATTTCTTCGATTCGCATCAAGCCTGACGCACGCTGAGAGCGAGCGCATGGTATTCTCAATGATTGGGCACTTGAGCGGCTCTCTAACTTCTCCTCCCGCTTCACCATCTGGGGTTTCTAGCTCTTCTTCGTTGCAATATGAACAAGACGAGTCCACCACTCCAAGTGTATCGTTCGCCACATTTGCAGATTTCTTCAAGAGCACAGTGTATCGAGAGCTGGAGCTGCTGTCGTACCCGGAGCTTGAGATTCTGCACCTGATCTTCCACCTACAGCTTTCGTCGTTGTTGTCAGCTTTGCGCGATAAAGAAGCTGCAAACGGCACACTCTCAGCCGCGATCGAGCGAAATGGGCTAAAGCAGTATACAAAGCAGTTGCGTCTCGCGAAATCCGATCCACAGCGAAGTTCTTTCAAACAGAACAGGTTTTGCCTCATGGAGCGGTGTAAGTGGAACGCGATCATCGAGATCGTGTGCGATGGAAACACTGAAGATGTCGACGATATTGAAGAAATCGACGACACGCACGATAGTCTTGCAAACGACATTGGAGTCGCTGTATCAGAGAAGAAAATTGGCTCTGATTCAACTGCTAGAGCAAATGGCGAAGAAACGGACGAGTTCGTGTTGGTACCGATCACATTGTGGGTTATGCTATCGTTCTGGCAGCGCACTAAGCTTAAGAGACAAGCAGCAGCGCGGACAACGCACAGCAAGAACGTCTGGCGCGAGTGGACGACCTGCGTGAACTTCTTGAGCGCCCCAAGGACAAGCGACTATCAGGTAACGTTCCAGGGATTTTGTGTCGCAGTCTCGCTCTCATGTCTAGCGTTGGAGGGGACCGAAGAGTTGCAAAGTTCACGATCACAAGCAATCGTCAGCGAAACATGCTCGATTCAAGACCTCTTGGACGCCGTGCAACTTCCAAACGACGTCAAGCGAAGAAGGACACCAGTGCGCGAGTGTCGATTAGTGTTTGATGTGACTCACAACAGGAGTACGAGACAAACACTTCGCATTCCGGAAGAGTTTCGGAGAATACCCCTGAAAGTGCTGATGTCGACGATTCTGCCTCAAGATACCCAGCCTGAATCATTCCGCTGCTTTGAGTTACAAGCAACTGCTGTCGAGGTTTCCGGTTGTGGTAATGGCGAAGTTGAGCAACAGCACACGTGCGATCTTCCGACTCGAAAATCCTCTGACTCAAGCCCAAACTCATTCTGCCGCTCGGCACGGTTGAACGCGTCAACTGGACTGAGCAGCGTGCACGGACTCGCGAACCTCGGCAACACTTGTTTTATGAACAGCGCGCTCCAGTGTCTTGTTGTCACGCCGCTGCTGCGTGAATATTTCCTTCATCAGGAGTATCTCTACGACATGGGCACACGATACACCGCCAGTGGCAGCGAATCGCCCAAGAGCAGCAACTCACACGTGTTCAGCGCAAGCAGCAACAGTAGTCCCAAGCGAGGCAAGAAGAAGAGCGATACCATCTTACCCAGTTCCCGCTTTCTTCCGCTCGCATTCGGTCAGTTGGTTGCAGAAATGAACGCTTTTTCTTCCACTGGGGCGATTTCCGGCGTCTGTGATGTCATTTCTCCCGAGAAGATGCGAAATGCGATCGCGATGCTGTTTCCGCACCTCTCCGACGGCTCGCAGCAAGACGCGCAGGAGTTCCTTTCGTCGTTGCTGAGTAGCTTGGGGGAAGAGTTGCGGCGCCAGTCTGTTCCAAAACCAGCGTCTTTCTCTGAAGAAAACAGTCCCAGCAATAATGATGGCACCAGCATCTTGTCACCACAGAGCCGAGCGTTTCTGTCGCGCTTACCGTCTTTCTCTCGGAGTTATCAAGAGAGCAGCGAGGTAGAAACAACGAAAAGTGCCCCGCAAAAGCAGCTGCAATTCCAGATCAGCGACAGCGATGGCCGACCCGACTCGACAGTGGCAAACGAGTGGTGGATCTCGCATCTCGTCAGCGAGCCGTCGATCTTCACGGCGCTCTTCTGCGGTCAGTTCAAGAGCGTGCTCATGTGCAACGTATGTGGTATGAAGTCGGCACGCTTTGAGCCATTTTCGTCGCTTCAGCTTCCGATTGTGGATGAAAATGGATCAAGTGTCATGACATCCGGTCACTCTAGGAGAATGGCGGACATGATCGTCATTGTGCACTTTGCGCAGCCATCTGCACATTCTGGCAGTCGATCTCTGAGACTTACTGTGCAGGTTGGAGAAGACTGGACCCTCGACCAGCTGCTCATGAAGCTGCAACAGGACCACGAAGCATACTCGCTAGACAGCAAGCGACACTACTTGGCGTGCGTAGTTGACGGTTGCTGCATTCAAGCGTTCGTTGATCGCGACACGCTACTGATGACTGTCCCATCGGCACTTGACGTGTTTGAACTCGAGAATATCGAAGATGATACAGATGCGAACGAGTCCTCGCAGACTCTGCTGGATCGCGCGTTCCACACTGGCGATGAGCTTCTTGTCTGGACCTCTGACGACAGATTCGTCAAAGGTGTTGTGACCTCCGTACGACGCTCTTCACCTCGTTCAGTGACAACAAGGGACAGACTACAATCCGCACACTCATCACTATCACCTTCTCCAGCCAACTATGACGTGGTGTTGAGCGAAGGACTCTCAGCTGGGAAGACTATGCGAGCTGTCTCGCGAGTGAGACCAGTCTCCACACCCACCAGCAACAGTCATGTCTTGTTTTTTCGATTTGTCCATCGACGACAGGTGTTGGTGCCGTTCTACTGCAAGTCGCCGCAACGCCTCGCGTTATGTGGCGTTCCAAGTGTCCACAGAGTCCATGCATCGAATATTACTGGAAAACTTCTGTATCGCGTCGCACAAGAGCGCTTCTTGCCACAGTTCGCAACGCGGACGTTCAGGAGCAATTCGGCGTCGTCTCACCTCACAAATACGCTCGTGATACGACGCGTGCGCGCAGATGGGAAGTGCTGTAGTCGCTGTCACTGGACAGCTCAGTGCGTTGGGTGCGTTGTTCCGAGATCAAGTGACATGATTGAGGACCTAGAAATGGATGACACATTCTCCATCGACTGGAACCTCGAGCCATTTGATGGTGCTGATAATGATGATGACAATGACCGCGTTGGCAGAGACGAGATTGAATGGCTGCTCACACAAGGGATGCTGTCGATCGACGACCACGCGAGCTACGTGTCGTATCGCCAGACCAGCTCGCATTCGCTGGATCGAAGTCTCAAGATCCTGTGCAACTCAGAAACCCTGGAAGCGAAATGCTCAGCGTGTCAAACTCGCCACCAACACCAGACTGAATCTTGTCGCAACGGCGAAGAGAAGCAAGCCTCGTCGTTTCAGCAAGGCCCCTCAATGTCGCTCCACACAAAAGAGTTATCGCTCTGGAGCGTGCCGCCGATTCTGATCATTCAGTTCAAGCGCTTTGAACTCGGTGCAGGGTCCTACTCGTGGGAGAAAGTGAACCATTGCGTGGATTTTCCCATCGACAACCTTGACTTAGCTGCTTTTCTAGGCGTCGAAGATGAGTATCCAAATCGACCATCTCTAGCTCAGGAGCCGAACAGCGAGAGTGTCAAGAGAGCAGCAGCATTTCTCCACACAGAGCTCAACTTCCCACTCGACACGGCGTCGCGGGACTGCACGGGCTATAGTTTGTATGGGATCGTGAACCACATGGGCGACATTGGGTCGGGTCACTACACGGCACACATCAAGCACCCAGATAGCGACGATTGGTGGCTCGCAGATGACGCCGTCGGACTTCCCGTCAACATTCAGAAACTCACGCCATCGTCTGCTGCGTACTTGCTGTTCTACGTGCGCCACGATCTGCTTCCGCCGAGTTCTATTGCTGCTGCTGCTGGCGGTAAACATGCGAATGGGAGCTCTGCTGCTTTTTACGAGCGCAAGCGGCTTTCGACGTTCTTCCCACGGCAGAAGCACGCTGTGAAACTGAGTGACGCTGCAATCCAAGGAGCGTGGCAGAACGAGACGTGGCTTGGGGCAAAAGAGCGCTCAGGCTCGAATCTGCAGTCGCCCTCGTCTGGTGGTGGCGACAAGAGTGACAAGTGCAACTTCATGTGAGAGCACAACAACATTTTAAGAAGTGAGGAGGGGAAATGAGGAGGCGCACTACTTCTTGCAAATAAGTGTTTATCCAATGAATAAGTACAGATTCTAAATGAAGTTGGTTTTGTCGGGCCCATTGAGTTGATTTTCCGGATATAACTCAGTCATGGCGCACTTCTAGTGGAAAATGCTACGTTGACACCATTTTGACCATTACAATCGACAACAGACTTGAGTTCATTGGGTAAAATGCATTATATTCAAAGAAACGTCGGCCTGGTGATGCAGCTCCATCAAGCACAGCGACAATTGAGAAAACGCATACAACAAGATCCGAACCCCATCCTTTTGCGAGCTGCTGCGCTCGAACCTCGACCTGATTCCGCCTGTCCCCGTTCGCTGCGTGTGACCAAGTGCATCCAAATCGCGCCAACGTTCGTTTGCTTAGAGCGCGAGGATGTTCTGCGTGTTACAGTTGTCGTTCGTGTAGCCCTTGAAGCACGTGCAGACGCCCGTGTCCGTCGAGCAGAGACCGCGGCCAGAGCACTCAGACACGTAGTTGTAGATCTTTGTCTTGTCCGTCGGATACACCACCAAGTATGGGATGTCGCCAGCAGTGCTTGGGCCGCCATCAAACGAACTTCCTCCGAACGGTTTGTCGAGCTTGGCGTAGTACGTCGTCGTCGTGGTGGCGTCCGGGTAGATTTGCTGCACGTAGAAGAACTGGTTGTGGAAGAACAGCAAGTCGCCCGTCGTGAACTGTGTTGGTGGCCCCGCGGTGAAAGTCAGAAAATCATCTCCAACGTTGACGATTACATCTGGGATGTTGACTCCAGCCGTACCCGAGAGCGCAGTCACTGTGAAAGCTGTAGTTCCCGTGTAGGCATCCGGCAGAAACACTGGCGTCGCCGAACCGAGCGTCTTCTTGTACGGGAATGCGAGTGTGAGGACGGCACCAGTAAAGCTGAGGCTGAGTAAAATATCGGCGCCAATTTTAATCAACGCTTGTCCTGCTGGGATGATATTGGTTGGAGTGGCAGAGATGGTCAGTGCTGTACCTGCGGTATCGACTGATACCGCTGTGAGTGTGGATTGCTTCGTGAACCACTCGTCGTTTTCGCCCTGCACCCCCGTGGTGACGACGAACGCTTTCGAGTTTGCTGCCGTGTCGAGCAAGACCGATTCGACTTCCGGGATGCGATGTTTGCCTGGATTATCATAGAACTGGCAGATCACGGACATGCCCTTCACCATCGCCGCTGGTCGGTCTGACTGGAAGTCGATGAGGTCGGTGTTTGCAGCTCCAACGGCGTCGCAGTTGACATCTCGGAACGTCAGGTTCGGGATCGCCTTCAGCGCGTTCGTGACCGCGAGAGCGTTCTTTGCGTCATTGCCAGATACGAGTACGTCGTCCAAAACCGGAATCTTTGACGTGATGTACGACTCGCCGTAGTAGTCGAAGACGCGGAGACGGATGTACCCCGTAGCAGGAATCGTGCCGGTGGTGCCAGCATGAATCACGAACGTCTCGTAGCGCGCAGTACCAGCAGCCAAAAAGAGCGGGTCGACACCAACTTTGCACGTGCGCTTGGCGCAATCTGGGCCCCTGAACCACGGGTCGCACCGGCAGCCGTACGTCGCGTTCGCATCCCAGAGGTCGTACGTCACAGCGCCAGCAGGATGTTCGATGCCAAAGAGCGTGCCGCCAGCCTTCGCGCCGAGCTCGCGGATGCTCTCGCAGGTGCCATGGCCGCTGCACTTGGACGAACACGTCGTGCGCTGACAGGCCGAGCCCTCAAAGCCGTCGAAGCATGCACAGAGTCCAGTGGTGCGGTCGCAGATACCCTTGTTCGCACATTCCATGTAGAAGTGCGCCTCGCTGACCTTGGCGGCTGGGTTGAAGTACTCGTATGTCCCTGCTGGGCTCTGCTGCGAGTTGAAGAGCAGCCATCCGTTCGTAGCGACTGGGTTCGTGCTGCGGGACTGGTCCATGTCGATGTCACCCTTGGGCGTGTCCACGTGCGCGTAGTCGAAGGGGCACGTGCGGTCGGCGCAGTCATTGCCCTGATAGTTCTTGTAGCAGTTGCACATGTCCTTCTGCATGCACGCACCGTTGCCCGAGCAGCCGTTGGGGCATTCCGCCGACGTGCGCGCCACGGCCACGAGCAGCAGCAGCAGCGCGAACAATGCCGTCATGGACGACATTCTGAACCGGCGTATGTAGATCGGTCAGTTGCTTGAGGTTCTCTGGTTTCTGCTGCTTTCCTTTTTCCAAAGTGGCTCGTGAAGGTAGCAGTGCAGTGCGCAGCCACAAGCAGCACTACTCACTTCGGACGGCGGACTAGCCAAGGCGACGCGCCGCGCCGCTTCGTGGGGCGACTCTTCCGATGGAGCTGATGCAGCGCCTGCTCACGCACGCGGTCGCTCACGCCACCGCCGCCCTTCCATTCCATGCCATGCTGTCTCTTGCATCCGCTCTCGCATTTGGATTCTGGATTGGACAGTCCATATATTATGCGTCTTGAGTATGGCTTGGTTGGTTGGAGATTGGTGCACCCAAGTGACTGGTCACCTTCCGGGTGACCCGCATTTCCGCATTGCAAGTTTCACCTTTGTCGTGTTAAAGCAGTACATGCGTGCTGCGCGGGGTACTACGGTAAGCAAGCTGCTCATATTCAATGTACTAATGTAAGTGACTTTGAAGATATGGCTCTTTGTGTCGTTTCGTTTGTTGAAGCGTTTTTTTTGTCGAAGTTTGAAACAAAGCAAAAAACTGAAACCCCCGCGCGCCGCGACGCTTGGCTCAAAAGTGCTCACTCCTCTGTGTCGTTCGTTTCGCCAACAGCAACACCTTCTCCTCTTCCAGAAATAGATGCATACGACGTGCAGATGGCGAAGAGGGGCTGACTGTGTTGTATGGATATGCGGAGTCTGACCACGGAGTGTGAAATGACCCAATGACTGCTCGCTCGCTCTTCCGGTTTGTTCGCTTGCGTCGGAAAGAAGCAGGAAGCATGTCCCTCAAGCTGCCGCCGTCGCACTCGACAAACTCAGCCTCCCAGTCGTACCATGGGCGGCGTCTCATGCAGGTGAGCAGTGGTGAATGTCTTCGCGCCAAGGTATGATGGTGGTCTATATCGTTCACTGACTTGACTGTTATGTATCCTTATGTATCGCTTTCTGTGTAGATGCTCTTCCGAGCTCACGCGAGCAACAACGACGAGCACGACCAAAAAGCGAGTGGCATGGACCACCAGTGTGGCGACAATGACGTGGACAGGAAGAAGCTTGAGCTGATGGATCCGCGCGCAGAAGTCGATGGAGAAGCTGCCCAAGCATCGCAACTGAATGGTGTCGTTTTGGCTCGTGCCCAACTTCCAGTCCCGTCAGCACCGCCGAGCAAATTTCACTCACTCAAGCGCAAATTGTTCCCGAGTCGCATGCGAACAGCGCATCCGATCCGCATCCCTCCGCTGATCACCAGTCCCATTTCCGTATCATCAGCGCCAGCAGCAACAGCAGGCGAAGCATTTCGCTCCAATAACAACAACAGCCACAGTCAGCAGTTGCCTTTAGTCTCCGAGCCCCAAGTATGTGGGGAGGACGAGTTGCAAATCGACAAAGGCGTTCGCATATATGAGCCAAGAAGCGAAGCATGTCACGGCCCTACTTTTGCGAGCTGTCGAACCAACATCCAGCAGCGCAGTGTCGTTGACGATGACGATGACTTGGAGCTCGAGATCGCGATCGAGAACCGGGACGCGGGGATCGAGCAAGACACGCTTGATGAGGTAGGTGGAGGTTTTCAGAGGCCATTCATGTGTGACTAAATCGTACTATGAGATGATATCGACTGCCTTCTAACAGATGCATGTGGCTGTGCCACAGATGGATCGTGCGATCGCGAGTTTGTACAAGTGGAAGCAGGGCCAGGAGCAAGAGACTCAGGACGCCATACGGAAGATCGTGCGTTTGCTTTTGGTCACGAGTAGTGCCTTCTTTTTTTCGTTCTGATTTCGATGTGTGTGCAGTAATTGATATGACATTCTTGTACATATTTGACCACTTTTGACGACAGGAGCAAGAGACCAAAGCGAGTGAAGAGCAGCTCGCATCTCGGCAACTGGCTGAGGACGAATCGCATGCACTCGAGAACGAATACGAGGTTTGCGCATAAATGGCGATGTGTATTGATTTACATTGGACTCCTGACTTGCGCTTGACGAACAGCCCTTTTCTAAATTCACAAAACGCAGAGAAAGAAGCAGCAATGGGGGCACGAGCGAGAAGCGCAGACTGCGAATCTGAAACTCATGGAGAAATCCTTTCAGGTAGTAAATAGCCTACGCCGAGGTCTTTGCTGAGTTCACAACTAACAAGATTCCCTCAACTAATCTTGGCTTTAATAGACGACGCTCCCAAAGACGACGCTCGGCGACGACGAAGTTGCGCGCGTGGAGCAGGTGTTGCTCGAAAGCAATCGCTTGGAGGGTGACGTGATGGGGGCTTCTTTCGCCAGTGGTGGTGGTGGTGGTGGTGGTGGTGGTGGTGGTGGCCTATTCAACAGCCAGACGACTCGTCTTCGCAGCGAGGTCTTTGACTTGGGCGTGCGAGATCTGAGCTCTTCGATTCAGGCGTTTTTGTTACTGGAGCTGGAGGGAGCGGAAGACGAACTCGGTGAGTGGTTTGCGCAGTAAATGAAGGTTCACATTATTAAATAGGACTTGCTGACTCTATGTACTGATACGTTTTTTCTGGATGGGGATGTGTTGCCTCGCAGACATGAAATTGTTCGACGTGGAGGTATGCCGCCACCTCGCAGGCTTCTTCATGCAACATTAGATCTTTGTTTGCCAAGTACCACAGGACTCAAGAGCTCACTCATTCGTTTTTTCTTTGTGCTGTTTCTGGTGATTGACTTCAGGCGTTCGCTGCCGACTTGGACTCGGTCCTCGCGCAGTTTAGCGGAGAAGAACAGGTATAAGCAGTCCGCAGCAGTAGTAGTGACTCTTAGGACGTGACGACAGTAAGCGATGACAGAGATGCTCTAATATTTAACAAACGAAATGAGCGAGGCTTCGCTATTCCTCAAGTAGAGGCAAAAGAATGACAAGTACACATAGTGCGCAGTCGTTTTTCTTATATGTATGCGGGCAAAAATCAAGCAAATTAGAGCAAAATCAAGATGTAAACAGCATCAAAGCCTGGGTCCAACGGTGCAACCGCCAGAGCAAACCCAACAGGGCTGCGTGCTGCTGCTGCTTACTCTGCGAAGGATGCGGCCATGTAGAGCGCCCAAGCGCGCGTGAGTCCGTCGTCCATCTTGGTTTTCTGGAGCACGCTCATGGCTTTCGCCTTGTTGATCATCGCGTAGTTGGCGTAGAGCAGCGAGAGCCACGAGTTG
>JAADVO010000399.1:0-29146 GCA_023335655.1 Globisporangium spiculum | reverse complement strand
CCCCCCCCCCCCCCCCCCCCCCATGTTCCTGAAAAGGGAGGAAATACAATATCTCTCCCTTATCACCTGAAGCGACCGCGAATAATCAGACTAACGTTATACATAGCCTGTCAGCGTGTCAGTGAGCATTACGGATACCGTGCCTCCCTCCTACTCGCATTGTCTATAAAAGTCTTGGGAAAATGGTGCTGGTGTCACCAGCGGTATTCTGAATCCTCATCCACAGGGAATCATTGCTGTTCCTGGCGCTTGTACGATATGTCCTGGTCGCATCACACCATTCACTGGATACTCTTATTTCCACAAATTTGGTACCCGGCTGAACTCTCTCCGTTCCATACAGAAGTGCTCTGTGGGTTATCCTCATGATCCACTTCAGATCTTTCCACGCATTATATCCTTCCGCACGAAAAGGTGGCGACGCAGCTTCTTGGGAGCCGTCCATTCTTTGTTTTTCGTCCTTTTGACACAGGAGGCACTCGGCTTTATTTTCAAGCATCAGCCAGGAAAAGCAGCACGAAGCAGTAGCGAAGTCCGTCCAAACTACCACGTTGCTCCGTCATCCGCTTTCCTATCCACTAATATCAAGGACGCACAGCAGGATGGTGCTGGGTCTGTTGGCCGGCCAGTTGTCGTGGTGCTCCAGCTGATCTGCAAGACCGTTGATGAGATGCACGAGTGCAATGAGCTGTGCATGCACGTGTACGAGCGACTGATCTACATCTACAACAAGCTACTTGCGATGGAGAAGAAGCGCACTCTGCCTAACAAAGATGTGCTTTTGAAGTACGCCAAATTGGTGGTCGAGTACAATTTTTTTTGAGAAACACCAGGGCGAGAAATGGATCTACCACGCTGTCAAGAACAAGCGCATGATGCGCGAAGTGAGCGCATTCCAAGAAGGCATCCGAACGTTGATGCTCACGCTCAAGCTCTGCCACATGGACACCATGACTGATGAGCCAATCAAGGTGAAATAGTTCCGCGAGTAACAGCAGCGGCTGATCGAGTCTCGCCTCGCTGACGACGCGACTATCGCCAACGAGGTGACGCGCGAAGTGTAGCAGATCAAAGTCCTCAGCGTACTGCGAAACGAGCTGCAAAAAGCTCCCTTGTCCGAGCCAGCAGATCACAAGTCGCTCACGATGGTGCTAGACAAAGTGGTGCGGCGGTCGACTGTTCAAGTGACGAGTATGCCCGAGTGGTTCTTGCCGTAGCACAAAGTGGAGTACAAACCGCAAGCGTTTGCAAACGGCTCCTTTGGGACGGTGCATCATGAACGGATGGGTATCGCGGAGGTTGTCATCAAGTGCCTTTTGATCGACACGCGCGGCAGCAAAGCCATCACAGAAAGTTCCGACACGAAGCTGGGCTCTGGTTCAAATTTCAACACAAACACGTACTGATGATGTACGGTACCTGCGACGTATCGTCTCCGCCGTTCATCGTGTGCGAGTACGCAACAAATGGCAACCTGTACAACTACCTGAGTGAGGAGAGCAATCGGCCATTGATGTTCCAGTTGTTACGCGAAGCCGCTTCAGGACTCGTATACTTGCATGATAACCGTGTCGTGCACGGCGACCTCAAGTGCGACAACATCTTGGTGACGGCTGATCGATCCGCCAAGATCGTCGACTTCAGCTTCAGCTACGTGTGCACGCACTCAGCAAGTAAGCACAGTGTCGCAGTGAACGGTGGAGAGACGAAAGCTGGCGCTGTGCGGCGGCGTGCTCCTGAATGCCTGAAAGGTCGCAGTCCAACGTTTGCGTCGAATGCGTTCTCTTTGGGCATGTGCATTATCGAAGCCGTGAGCCAGGAGCTGCCGTGGGGGTGTTATGTCGATGATCAGACAATGCGGGATCTGGTCAAGTCCGGCGAGTTGCCAAAGAGACCGGAGTACATAAGTGACGGCGCCTGGGCTTTGGTCAAACAGATGTGCAACCTTCAGCCAGCAGATCGGCTCTCTTTAGAATCGGTTGTCGATGAATTGGGTGGGCTGGCCGCGCGAAACAAGGTTTGCTCTGTTAGAGTCTAGGATAATGGACTGTCTCTTCACTTTGTGTCATCAGTTTGTGGTGTTCGTATGAAGCACATCATTGACCGGCAACTTTGTAGGAGTGATGGTCGTTCTGGTTTTCTAGAACGACCTCGAAGCTGTGCATGTTCTAGAACAGTCTCTATCTTGGTTGATTGTCTTTCATTCAATCGAGTTCTCCGCTAAAGACCTAATTCACTTTCCATTTCCCATCGCAACCAGCAAGTACAACTCACATTTGTGCTGAAGTGTTAAATGCTCAGCACCCACACGGTCACTCAGAAAAATGCTCTCTACTTCGCAGTACGGACAGGAAACACCCAAGTGGCGGAAATACTGTTGAACTATAGAGTTGATGTCGAGGTCGGTAGAGATCGCGAGGAAGAGACGCCGCTATTGGTCGCTGCTCAGTTCGGGAACCTCGAGTGCGTGCGATTCCTGATTCAAAACAAAGCGAACATCCACGCAAAGACGGGGGCGGGATCAACGGCATTTCACAAAGCAGCGTCATGTGGTTCTTCCAACATCATTGAAGTGCTCCTGCAACACGGAGCTAGTGTTGATACGCCAAACAACGAAGGTTCAACACTCCTAATCCTCGCGTCACACTATGAAAGCATGGACTGTGTACGTCTCCTGCTTCAAAACAACTCCAGCGTCCATGCAAAGACGAAAAAAGGTTTAACTGTACTTCACGTCTCAGCATTGAGTGGACATGACAGTGTCACTGAAGAGCTGCTGCAATACGGAATCGGTGTCAACACGTGTGATAACCACGGCTCGACGCCACTCTACTGCGCGGCGCAGGAAGATAATCTTGAATGTATACGCATCCTACTGCCGAACAAGTCGAACCTGCGCACGAAGACGAACGCCAGAATAACAACGACTCATCGAGCCGCATTAAGCGGGAAGGCTGATGTGATTGAAGAACTACTCCACCATGGAGTGTCAATAGAAGTTAGAGGTCACGACGGCGTGACACCCGTGTTTTTGGTGGCTCGCGAGAGTAAACTTCACTGTCTGCGCTATCTGATCCAGAAAAAAGCGGACGTCCATGCGAAGACGAACAGCGGATGGACAGCACTTCATGCTGCAGCAACACACGGATTTGCGACAATCTGCAACGCGCTGCTGGAGGCTGGTGCTACTGTGAACCGAATCGCGGTCGAGCTTGCAGCAAACAACGGCCATCGAAAGTGGCGGCGCTGCTCAAGCCGAGAGTGCTATCAGTCATTTCGCAATTATTTAAGTGACACACTCGGAAGCTACTCTGGGGCATGTACTAGAAGTAGTCACCTTGTACGATATTCTAGACCCCAAACGAATCACAAGCATCACAAAACTTGTTCATATCTTGCCATGGGAGCTTGGTTAACCGCTGGATCCAACACAACACACTCAACAGAACACACGCACCAGCTCATTTGCATGGCTCGGTTTCTTCTGCGAGTTACAGCTTGGTCCACAGTTCCGTACACAATGGCATATCTACTGCCGCACTAAACCTGTAAAATAATCTCAACCTTGCACAGCCTGCGAGCCACAGATAGAAACTTGTAGTGGAGAATCAACGACTACAGCAAACAAGAACAATCGTCGGACCACGGCAATCTATGTGAGACTATGCAGATCCACCCCAGCACAAAACTCCGCGGATCTCACTTACTAGTTGAAACAAAGAGATCGGAATGCTCATATGCATTATTCGTAGATGCAGAATGTGTACCTTACTATTCCTGAAATACGCGGCTCTCACAAGGCTACTGTCACTTGGTAGCCTGCGCCGGTGTCACCTACACACTGAAACATCTCAACTTTGGGCGTCTGCAGGTTCGCGAAGCCACCTTGACCGTCTTCAAGTCGCCTTTCGATCCCGACTGCTCTGCTGGACGACTCGTAGTACGCTTCCCGTCCAGTCACTTTGCGCTGGATCAGCGTGCCGAGCCAGATCAGCGCCAGCAGAGCCGCGTACATGGCCCAGATTGCCAACTGGAGCGCGTCGACGATGTTTCTGTAGCTGGCGTCGCTCGAAGCCCCCACGACCACAGCTCGCCAGACTAGGAAGCTAGTAGCGGACACCATCAACGTCGCCCCCATGAGGCTGGTGGTTACCACCAGCGCGAGCTTCTCGTACTTACTGGCGAGGACCCCGCAGCCGACGCCCAGTGAGACCACCAACAGCAGAAGAGCGTATCTCGAGCCGCTGAATCCGGTGACCACTAATACCAGAGCCAGAAACGTACACCCACCGCAGAATCCCGTGATGAACACGCCGGCGCGACCGAAAATCAACGCAATGCACCCGCAGAGAATCCCCCCCAGGACGAACGCCGCCCAGTTCACAGCAGAGGAGGTCGAACTCAAATCATAGAACGCAAGGACCGTCAGCAGCACCGCGAGTGTGCCGCCGCCCAGGAACGCAACCGTGGCCTGGGAGAAGCGCGGGAAGCAGAAGCCGAAGAAGCAGAGCGAGAAGCCCAGCGCCGTGACACAACACGCCAGCACAGTGTATTCCGGCGCGAAGATGTCGCTCATGCCTCGGAGACTTCTCTCTATGTATGAGTAGTATGTGTGCTTTGTAAGGAGCAGATTGGAGAATGAGTGTTTCGCTTTGCTTGCGTGAGCGCAACAGTGGGATGCGTCGATTCCACTGGATGGATATCAAATTGTGGGTGCACTGAGGTCTAGTTTGCATTTTACGATAGTTCTGGTGCGACGGTCGCAGCTGGCGTTTGAGAGTGTCATGTAGCGTCCATTTGCGCCAAGGACTCTCATTATCAGCAATTCGGCTTTGAACATCCCTCAATATCATTGACCAACAGAGTACGAGCTTTCATTGCGGACTTGGTGGTAATCCCAGTACACTGATACAATACTAACGACATACTCCCAGCCTCTCAGTTTTAATCTACTATCCTCTTCGCGACGCAGAACAAAAAGTGGATTGGCACAGAGGCGTCTAGAGGTAGATCTATCGCTCATTTTGAGAAGAATTTCCCCCTCGAATACATGTCTTGATCCTTTTACAGTCATTGCACACTGACAAACAATTTCGAACGATGGTCCGTGCCTGTCATACCTCCCCAAACAAACTCTCCCGTAGTCTCTCAACGCATGGTATCCTATATCTCGAAGGCGCGTTAGACACTGAATCATTATTATTGTGGATACAACTCGTACAAGTTTCGGAGGATCCGTATTCCGCAAGTGGAGCTTGTGGTGACTGGATGAATTATGCGCCTGAACAAACAAATACATGCAACGTCCGGTGTGCGGTACCCACGTTCCGCTTGTGACTTGGACTCTTCTACTCACTCATTGTGCCATTCGCCCCAGACCCCACACTACACTCAGACCAAGAGTGCTCCAGCCTCGACCAACTCAGCAGCTAGCCAACCATGGGAGAAGCCCTCGATGCCATGATGGCGATTGTGTGTATCGCTGTCGGTCTCCCGCTCTGCTTCGCTGGCTACCGTCTCTTCCGCGCCTCCAATTTCACCATCGCGTTCGTGAGCGGCGGCGGGTACCTGGGGTCCCTGTTGATCTATCTCATCTACGACATCTACGACGATCGCGTAGTATACTGGCTGATTCGCTTTGGTGGTGGGCTCCTCTGCGGCGTCATCGCAGTTTTCCATGCCAAGTCTGGGATCTGCGTCACTGGCTTCTGCGGCGGGTCCAACCTCGCTATCTTGATTATAGGCATGGCCAACTACGGCGTATCATACGAGTCGCAGCTCATCTGGATGGGCACAGCGGGCGTGGTCTGTGCGATCCTCACCGGCATTCTGAAGAAGCCAGCGCTGGTCCTGGCGTCGAGCCTCGTGGGAGCGCGTCTCTTCACCGACGGCATCTACTACTTTATCTGGGAGGCTGCGATCAATAAAGCCTATGCTGGATACATTGACGACTTCGTGAATGACATCCGCACCAAGTGGTGGATCCTGTGCGTGATTTCGCTGGCTCTGTTTACGACTGGAGTGCTGGTCCAGTTCCAGATGACGGGGCAGGGCAACTACCATGAGGCCCAGCAGCAAGGCGATGAAGACAACCCAAGCGCGGTCCAGTATGCCAAGGCGGAGACGCCCGTTCAGACCAAAGCCTACGTTGCTGGCGAACCGATTGCCATCGTCTGAGTCTTGAGACCCGCTTTCGCCCTTATGATGAAGATATACGAGCTACTCTCCTCTAGCTTTTTTAGTCTACACCTGCGCCGATAGTAAGCAGCTTGCTTTTTCAAAGTGGTCAATGATAATTCTTTCATTCAATAACATAAGTATCCTGGACTTCCAGAACCTGGAGACACACTGCTGCTGTCCCTGTTGTGATGGTTTGGCTTCGCAGCGCAGCCACTCCGCGCTTTCGAGTATTCATCAAGCCAATGTCAAGTATACCACAGCTAAAGGCGAGGAATCGCAGAGACCAGTAGCAACTTGAAATGGTCGGTATTTCATGCAATTGCAGATAAAACACTAGGGTAGCAGGAAGGCCCACCTGCTCGACCGAGTTAAAGGAACCGGAAGTCGCGGTGGCAACGAGCTTCGTGGGAGCCTGGACGCTCATCTATGGTTGCAAACTATTCGGATACTTTGTCGCCAAGACTGGCGAGCCTTCCGTCGCATACGGCTACATCGACTCTGAACAAGTTGAACGGCTCACGCGCGTGATTTGCCTGCTGCTGTGTGTGATTGGAATGGCCGTTCAGCTTCCTGGTAATTAACTGGACAGGGCATTAATTGATCCGACACTGAGCAGTGTCGGGTATTTTGGTGCAGAGGACTTTGAAACCAGAGGGCTCCTGTATGAGGCGGCGACGACATCTACGAAAAGGGGATCAAGAAATAGCTTCCACCAACGGGTCTCACAACCCACACCAGACCGTCGATAATAAAAAAAGCGCAATATAAATTATACTCATTACACAGATGCCATCCGGCCAACCCATCAACCTACTTTGGATACTTAAAAAAGGGGAGATACTAAAGCACAAGCGCCCTCCTTCGCTCACATATACGGGATGGGGATGCCGACGTGGCGCTGCGCCTTGTCATCTCTGGAGCCCTTGGTATCGTTGGGCGTCTGTAGCCGGTCGAACGCCGCGGTCTGTTCCGAACCCTCTGGTTCCTCGTCGGAGGTCTCCTCGTGGTGCTTGCCGCGGCCCGTGACTTTGAACTGCACGCGCATGCCCACGACGATCAGCACGATCAGCACCGCGACGAAAGTCCACCAGGACGTGGACACGTCGCTCTCCTCCTGGTCCTTGTTCGCAAACAGCGACACGTCGACGAACGAGGCGACGCCGGACACCAACGCGATCGCGCCGAGCAGACTCGTGGTCGCGATCAACGCCGGCTTCTTGCACAGGATGGTGAGCGTACCGCAGATGCCGGCGAAGAGCGCCATGCACGTGAAGCGAGCGCCGAACGCGCCCGATCGCGCGTCGAAGCCGAGGATCTCCATGCACAGTGCAGCGAGCTCGATGCCGCCGCCGACGCCTGCGACGAACATACCCGGGGTGGGGACCGTGATCGCGATGAAGCCACAGAGCGCGCCGGCGAGCACGTACACGGCCGCGGTCATGAGCGACGACTGCACGAAGAGTGTGTCCATGAGCTGCGCCGTCCAGCCGCCGCCCAGCACGAACGCGATCGTGAAGATGGAGAAGCGGCTAAGGCGGTACCCGGCGAAGAGGAACACCGGTCCGAGCACCACGGACGCGATCGCCCACGGGAGCGCGTCGTCGTCCTCGAAGCGGAGCATGACGGAAGGGCTGGAGGTCGAGAGAGAATGGACTGCTGTAATATAATGCTGCTGCTGCTGCGTAGCCTCGTAGTGGCGTGAACAAGCAGTCAAATCGGTGAATGAGGCTGACGATGGGAGGTAAAATGGGGAGGGACCATGTTGCAGTTTGGTCGATTGAACATGCCCATCTCTGCGCACAGGCTCAACTCTGACTGGTTTATGTGCGGCTGATATTGATCACTCACCTTGGATACTGAGTATAATTAATTACAAAGGTGAATTGGAAGCTTTTCACTGGGGAAAACCATTCGCTTTTTCAGCCTTTTTATGACTGCTATTTTGGGTGTGCTCAGTTGCAAATCATTGCTTTTGTGCTCAGATTTGTATATGTCATCAACGACACATCTAAATTGTGTCGAATGACATAGACAGGATATAACTACGCGATTACTGTACTCACATTTTGATTGGCCATTCTGGTAATATGTGATAGACCATTCTGCGTTCGGTTCGCTTGCTTGGTGCTGTTGGGCTTGATCCATGGGACGCTGATCACTCTGTACACAAGAAACTATCGCTAATTGCTATCACCAGCTGCCTCGGCTCAGTCACAGTGGCGTCTGGAATTGTCAACTTCATCTGTGCTCTTTTGTATGCGAGTTCGAATCCAGAAGTGCACATGGCCAGACTCGCTGTGCTATGGATCTCCAGACACCAACATGCAGCGTGGTCCAACTTGATAAGTTTGAGTTTTCTACGTTCAGCAGTATCTATGAACTCCAGAGTACATAAAATGAAATTGCTTTCAGATCAACGGCAAGTGGAGCAAGGATAGGCGAAGGTAGGTATACATTTTATATCTATTTCAAGACGCAAAGCTGGTTGGCGCGCATTCTCAAGCAGATCCCTACTGCAAGCACGTGGACACAGACAGACAAAGGGGCAGGCTAGATCAAGTGCGTGGCGGGCTACCTTCCGATAGATTTTGTGGTGAGATCTCTCAGGCGCTCCGTGTAGTGGAGAGAATCTACCTCGACCTGCTTTAGACTAATTACCAGATACGAGCGGCTCACGTCGGCCATCGACGCTGCTGGCGTACCATGAGACGAGTAGCAATTGTGCAGAAGACGCGTCGATGAGATTGTGGGTCTCTGTCCACTGAGTTTGCTTCTGAGTTTCGCACCCGTGAGACTCGCGGTGGACCTCGAATGGATGGATACAGGGTGCGTCTACTTTCGACCAGCATTGTTGGATCGTCATCATCTGAAACCATTACATTTATGAATATAAAGAGGCAAGTTATTTAGAACTAGAGGTAATGTTCATAATGCATTTACGCCTGAAAATCAGCAAAGTATTCAGATCAAGGTTGCGTTTATTTGACATAAAGAGTGATATTTGTGATCTGCGACTTCTTGCGACGAGTGCTTGCTGGCAGTGATTGATAGATGACCTTCCACACCTCTCATTCTCCAATTGCCGCGCTTGAGAACCTGAGAATTTCAAGGTTCACATTGAAGGGATCGACCATTCCACACACCATTCTCCAAGAGATCGACACAGCATGAGGAACCAGATGTTGAAGCAAATTGCTCTTCTTCCTGCTCTCGTCGTCGAGGGCAGAACGAGTTTGCAGTTCAGCATACTCTCTGCGTGTTTGGGTAAGTTGCACATTTGCATATCAAGTCAAGTGCTGCACCCTGGGTACTCTTCGTAGTGATGGATTAGTCGTAGCGACGAATTAGGACTTACAAGAGCAGCGCGCAGGGAGAGTGCACATGGCACGAGAGCGGCAGCACGATTGGCTTTGCATAACTCAATCAACTCACTTTCCAATTCGATCCAAAGACACACCAGAGTCGTATTGTACTGTATGAAGCGTGAAGGGAAAGGAGAACATTCCAGTGAACCCAAGAATTCACCATTATTAACGCCTCCCACGTCACGTTCAGGGTGACTAATCCACCGCAACACAATAGACCGCTACTACCGAGAAACAACTGCACCAGAGCAGCACTTTTGGTTAAAACATGTACTGCGTAAGTCAACTCAACTCAACGCAGCACCGCCGTTCGGATCCGTCCCCCTCGTTCAGCAAGTCATGTTCACTGACTTGTGGCTCGCCTGAGTGGGGTCAACTCTGTTTCTGATCATCATGGTGTATGAGGCGGTCGCCTACTTGATCCGAAACCCGCGGCTTTTGGAGACCGTGCTGGTATCTGGAGCGACGGCCACGATTGGCGCTTATGCGGCGAATTGGGCCCTCAACAGCTCGTTCGCCCAAGCAACGACCAGCAGCCAGCTCGGGTGGTGGGCGGTCTTGCTCGCGATCTTTGTTTTTCGGGTCGTCAGCGGACTGCTGCGCGATCTCTACGTCGGAAGACAGGATAATTGTACCAACAGCCGGCAGCAGCAGAAAGTGAACCACAGCTTACGAATATGGTGACAGACGACAGTCCCGGCACCGGTGCGAAGCCGACGGCAAGGAAGAATGACACCAGCTATTGAATGTGTCATGGTCAGCTATTATGCCCCCATGACAACCAGATCGCGAGTTGTTAGGACTTGGACGCCTTGAGTAATGCATGCGTGCGGAATGAGTGATGTACTGTACTGGGCCATGGGTCAGCTGTGCAACACGCATGATGTGCATGCACTTCGCCATCGCGTCTTGTAGCCAATAGGAAATGGGAAATGGGTACATTTGTTTTATCCCACCGCTCCTTCGACTGTCCGACCTCCTTGCACCATCGTAGAAAGCGGATCATGCATGGCTGGCTGTTTGAAAATTTCCACCGTACGACACACAGAACTCTAGCTCAAATGGCGATTTCGCGAGCAGAGCAAGTCGCCACTGGAGAGACTCGATGTATTTGTGTCACCTCAGCACATTGCGGAGATGTTCATCCGCCACCATCCAGCCCCATACAAACGGACTCATAGTGAGCGATACGAATCATGCAAGCACCGCCTGAACCCAAGCATGTCGCGCAGTCGTCAAGATCCAAATCCTCCCATCCTTTGATTCTATCTATTTTATTGGCTGAAACAAGTCTCATAAAACATTATCCACCAATCATATTCACCCTAGCAAGGAAGAAAAATCCACACGTCCGCTTGTGTCCAACATCTGATCGACTGATGATCGATGCGCAAGAGAGCTTGCGTGGTTGCTTGGCTTGAGTCCAACCAGCCGAGCAATAATCAGCACCACACGGCACGCCTTCTTGATGACGATGAAAATGAAATTTTACAAGCCATAATAATGCTCTCTCCCTCTATAAGAGGCACCACCACCACCTTCTTCTTCTCCATATTCATTCATCCAATCTCCCATTCTCTCATTCTCCAATTTCCTCCCAACTACCCAACAACAACAGCTTCCAACTTCCACATCAACAAACTAAATCACCATGACAACTTCGCTCAAGCCATTCGCAATCATGACACTATGGCTCCAGCTACTTCTCGTGGTCTCAACCGCAATGGTCTCCATGGCTCAGGACACCACTGACACTAACAGCGACAGCGACAGCGACCGCGCGAGCGACACGGTCGAGTCGATCTTCGAGTCGGCCAGGGGCATCAAAACCGGCGGCAGCATCCTCGCGGCACTCGCGATCGCCGCGGGGTTCATCGTCTGCGTCGCGGGCTACAAGCTTTTCCGCGCCGCGCTCTTCGTCGTGGGCTTCGTGGCCGGCGGCGTGGGACTCGCGATCGCGGCCGAGCACGTCTTTGACACCAAGACCTGGGTCGTCGAGGCCTCGTGGGTCGCGTTCGTGGTCGGAGGCCTAATCGTCGGCTCCCTCGTCGTCTCCATGTACACGACGAGCATCTTTGTGGCCGGGGCCGCCGGCGGCGTGCTGCTCGCGATCCTGCTCAACACCTCCGTGGGCTACAAGATTTACCCAAGCGACCCGAACGTCGTGCTCATCGTGCTGGCGATCGCGCTGGGCATCATCTGCGGCGTGCTGGCGCTCAAGCTCGAGAAGCCCGTGCTCGTGGTCGCGACAAGCCTCGTTGGTGCTGGTCTGCTCGTCTGGGGCGTCGGCTACTTTGCCGGCGACTACCCGAGTCCGAGCGACCTCAAGACGTTCGCCAAGCAGCAAACGAACGGTGACTGGGTCTACGACATCCCCACGGCCTGGTGGGCGTACGTGGCCGGCATCCTCGTGCTCTTCATCGTTGGCATGGTCGTGCAGTTCAACAAGACCGGCACAGGCAACGACTACCACCGCAGCCACGCGCTGCCGTCGCGTCAGCAGGAGCAGCTGCACTACGGCAACGCCGAGACCCCACAGCAACAGCAGCAGAGCAACGTGCGCTACGGCAACCCGATCTCTCACGTGTAGATAGTTCACATTGTACACTCCCAAGAATACATTCATCTTCCCATCTTTCTTGACTGCACTTTTGTAGTACGCACCATGACAATTGTATTTGTAAAAGGGCGATTTCATAACATGAATCAATGCTAAATACCATCATCAGCTTTCATCTGAGTGCATCGAATACAGATTTCCATTTCCGGAGATACGACATTTCTCGTCCGCAATGGTAAAACTGTTATCACTTTGTCACCTTCGCGACCATTTTGTCTCGTTACTGGATTGAGCGAGTCCCTTGATGAACCACTTGGGGAGTCTGAAATCCCAAATCGTAAACGAGCTCTGCCGGTCCACTCTTCTGAAGCACCTGATGCGCGAGATACAACCAGGTTTTGGCATATTGCCAACAACAAAACTCTGTCATCAAGTACTGGTCAAGACTTCGATCAGTTGCCAAGACTTCGAACCATCGCAGCAATAGTGACCCTAATGGAGGCGATCCTATGATCATTTCGCTGTTCACCTTAGACTATTCCCCGTATGTCGGACCCACTAAGCAGGTGCCCAACAGCTCGCGGCCACGGAATGCCCATCCGATACGATCCAATCATCAACGTGGACTAGCTTTGCACACGTCCCTCGACATTATTAAGCATCACGTGCCGTCCATTGTCTGTACAAATATGCGAGTGCGTCGCTTGAAGTTAACAGCTTGTGTCCGTGCATGTGGATCGTTTTGCACCCAAGTCCAGCGTCGTTTCAAGCTCACCACTGGCGTGCACTCTGATTCTGAAGATTCAGCTGGCAAAAGGTCGTTTATTTACCCTTTATTTTTCAAAAAACCTTTTTATAAATTGTAAAACCCATAGCGTAGTTTATAATAATTTTATAAGCATCAAATCAGTTTCGCACACTGCAAGTCCTAATATTGGAGCAAGATTCAAAAATGAGGTCAGTGGAACCACTGGACTTCGCGTGAGGAGCTCAATTCGCACCTCGTCTCTGGCTGCTGTAAGGCAACTTGCCACATCCCACTCGCTCGCTCGCCACGCGCACAAATGCAGGATCCCCATCTCTGCGTTGGTAACAAACCTCCGAAGCCACAGCCAACCACTGATTCAAACTCTCATTGCAACCTGGTTTCTGGTCCGCTCTTGACTCCTTCTCTACTGTTCCGAGCGCAGCCTATTCAAATAAGGACGGCGTGCGCTTTCATACATGCTCGCGAGTGTCGATGTCGACCATCCACAACAACTGGAGACTGAACCCGTGTTTGTCAAAAGCAAACGAACGAATGATCGTTTCTGCATGCAGCTGCACAACTTGACTGTCGAAATATTTGGCTGAATGTCTGTCAGTCTGACCACCAGAGCCCTCGCAAAAGAAAACAAATGAGACGTATGATGGATCCCATTTTCGCTAGCGTGTCTCCCATTACTGACATGAGCTCGTGTGACTGTCCGTTCCAACCTGCTAACCGCAGTGCTCAATTTGAGGCTCGCCAGCCCCAAGTGACAAACCAGTCCGAAACGTTCGTTCTTGCGGACCAATCCATCCACATGGGTCCGCAGTATTCCGGACATGTAAAGGTCTGGGGACACGACCGACCGCTTCGAGAGAAAAAAGCTTCTTGCAGACTGGGCGGACGCGCGCACGTTATCCACACGCCCACCCATTTCTCATTTCTCACACGCACACACTCGCTCGCTCATTCCTATTCGTCCAATAATAAATCCCAGCAGATCTGGGTGGGTCTGTCTTCTGTGTGTGTTTGAATTGAACTGAGCCTTCAGCATCGAGATTCTTGATTCGAACGACGGTTACAGATTTTTTGTGAAGATACTTTTTTCAGTTTCAACGGACGTCCATGTAAAAACATACAGCGTTCGAGTGTTAGGAGAGTGTAACGCACGCAGAGTTGACGATCTCTCATCGCATCCGCCAAGCAGACACAAGCGCATTTTCACAGCAAACAAGCGCGCGAAGCAAGCGAATGCTGGAGAAGCCGGGAGCTCGCTGCTTGGCATTTTGCGCTTCAAATATGCCAAACAACGTGCAAATGCATCGGGAATTGTTGGCTTCGTCGCGCAAGCGCAAGTTTCCACGCACTTTCCTCTGACGACGTGGCGATACCTCGGTCGGGAAAAAAGAGAGAGGCTGCTGAACCTCTGCTTTGATTTTCTTATTTTTGCGGCTCGTCTGCCGGTTCACATGCACTTTTCATCCTCGATGAAGTTGACAATGATGTCCATCTTCAACCCCGTTCTGCTGGTAAATGGCTCGATCTGACAAATGAGAGGGATACTTTACCAGGAAGAGGAGATACGCATCTAGCTTGTGGCTGCAATCAAAAATACGAGCGGTGCAACTGTGCACCCAAAACACGACCGCTTCATTGCTCGATCATCATACAAACGCCAAGTCTAAAAAACACAGCTCTTGTTCTTGGTCTGCATTTGCGCCGCAATAGAAACACAACTCTGGACCTCCTTGTCACATCGTATCCAAAACAACAAAGCGAGCAAACAAGCCCAAGCAAACAACAGCCAAGCAAACAAGCATCCAGTCCGCCTGTGCGAGCCAATTTTTCACAAACCACACGAGAATCCATCCATAAAAGAGTCGCGCGTGCTCTCTCAGCCGCCCGCTCTGTCCGCACTGACTGTCGCCATCTCCCTCCCTCTCTCTGCTCTTGCTTGCAACCAAACAAAACAAGCAAACGAAGAGCGCGCAGCTCCGTCAGGTTCACTTTGCAACTTGCGGTCCTCCACTTGCGCAGCTCTCCAGACAGACAGCCCAAGTAGAAATCCAGCTCAGCAACATGCAGGTTCTCCGTGTGCTCCGCTTCGTGGCCGCGGCCGCGATCGCGACGCTCGCGACCACATCCGCGCAGCAGCAGACCGCCAACGCCACGAGCGTCAACACCGAGACGGTGGCCGACATCCTGAGCGCGGCCGGCAACGTGACCGACCTCCCAGGCGGCAACACGCTCTGCGCCACCACCAAGCGCGTGCGCCAGCCGTGGGGCGCGCTCTCCGAGGACGACCAGGCGCTCTACCTCGAGGCCGTGGCCATCGCGGTCGAGAACGGCGCGCTCAAGCAGTTCGCCGACCTCTACGGCGACGAGGCCAGCGGCGCGCAGGCGTCCTTCTCCACCGCGTTCTTCCTCTGGCACCGTCGCCTCGTGCTCGGCTTCGAGTCCTACCTGCGCGACCTGGCGCCAAAGTTCGCGTGCCTAACCGTGCCGTACTACGATGTCCACACGGCGTACGTGCGCTCGGCGACCCAGGAGTGCGGTTCGCTCTTTGAGTGCTCGGGCATCTTCAAGGCGTTCGGTGGCGAAGCCACCACCGAGCAGAGCTACCTGCTGCTCAATGGACAGAACGTCACGGGCTACCTTCACAAAGATTACCCGTTCGAGGAGGACTGCGACGACGACGACAACTGCGGCTATCACGTGCGCAACGACCTGACCAAGCGTGTCGTGCCGGCGTCCGCGGGTTTCTCGTCGTTCCAGAGCCTCATCGCGTCCACGAGCGACTACGCGTCATTCCTCGAGGGTATCCAGTTCGGCCTCCACAACGAAGTGCGTGACGCTGTCGGCGGTGCGCTCACCACGTTCGCGTCCCCTCGCGACGTGTTCTTCTACTCGTGGCACTCGGCTCTCGACATGTACCTGCACACGTACCAGCTCTGCCGCATCGGCGTGCCTCTCTCGGAGGACGACTTCAAGAACTCGACGCTCACGTTCACCAACGCGAGCGACTCGACGGGCGGTATCTCGGGCACCGATGCCAGCACCAAGCTGCTCTTCAACGTCAAGGTGAACGGTACGACGGTGGACATCTCGGAGCACCCGACGTTCGGCAAGTACTTCAGCTACGTGGGCGACGACATCTGGAACTACGGCGACGTGCAGCAGCTCGGAGACTACAGCTACACGTACGAGCTCCCGGAGGTGCTCCGCCAGCAGCTGCTGACCAACACCGACGTGTGCACGGGCTTCAACCGCGCGTTCGCCGCAACCGCGAACGTCACCAAGACGCTCACATCCAAGAACATCACGACCAAGTCCACGAACGTGACCACGACCAAGACGGTGACCACGACCGTGATCCGCAACGGCACGAAGTACACCACGACGACGACGACCAAAACCACCGTGCGCCGCAACACGACCACGACCACGACGTCCAAGAACTCGACGACGTCGTTCTGGGCGAACCTGACCGCCAAGTTCGGCTACATCTACGACCTGAGCGACGACGACTCGTACGTCGAGGGTGAGGGTGTGACCAACGGCTACACTGGCTACGACGCGTACGCTGCGAACGGTATCCTGACCACCAAGCACAGCGGTCTCGTCATCGCGGACCTCGGCGCTGGCGCCAAGAACGTCGCGACCACGACCAAGAACACGGCGACCACCACCACCACGACCAAGAACACGACCTCCAAGTACTCCACCAAGACCGAGACGTTCTACCGCAACGTGACCACCGTGCTTGCGAACGTGACCGTGAACAACGTGGCTTCGTCCCGCAACGTGACTGCTTCGGTGGCCACCACGGGCGAGTACTGGGTGTGGCTCAAGACTGCGTACGAAGGTCTCAAGGAGCGTTTCGAGGGCAACATCGACCTCGTCGCGCAGCACCTGTACCTGCTCGAGCTGAACGCGTACAACAGCATCTACGGTGGCGTCGCCAACTACTCGACCAGCTTTGTTAAGAACTACCACTTGACGAACACGCGCTCGCTCGCGGGCCAGGTCGTGGACGACATCAAGGCGGGCAAGTACGTGATCGCGGCCGAGTCGGCCAACTTCTCATCCAAGAGCGTCAAGTTCGTGAACACGACCGTGATTCGCCGCATCGTGACCACGTACAAGCGCATCGTGCGTCGCAACGTGACGTACCTCAACACGACGTATGTCAAGGCTGCCGAGACCGCGGTGAAGAATGCGATCACGACGCTCATCAAATCGGAGACGACCAAGAAGAATGTGACCACGTCTGCCTCGGGTGACTCGACGACCGTTGTGATCGCGGGCGGTGTGACCATCACTGGCAACAAGACCACGACTGTCGGTGCGGGCGGCGAAGGTGAGACCACGACCACCACGACCACCACGACGGCCATCACCCCAGCGCCAGCCACCACTGCGCCAACGACGTCAACCGCCACCAAGGCGCCAACGACGTCGACCACGACGACGACCACTGCGCCAGGTGCCACCCCAGCTGCTTCGACCGTGAAGCCTGTCGCTACCCCAGCTGCTTCGATTGTCAAGCCAGCTGCGACCCCAGCGGCGTCGACTGTTAAGCCTGCGGCCACGCCAGCAGCATCGACCGTGAAGCCTGCTGCGACCCCGACGGCGTCGACCGTTGCTCCAGCTGCGACCCCAGCTGCTTCGATTGTCAAGCCAGCTGCGACCCCAGCGGCGTCGACTGTTAAGCCTGCGGCCACGCCAGCAGCATCGACCGTGAAGCCTGCTGCGACCCCTGCGGCGTCGAACATCATCAAGGTGGTCGTGACGCCAGCGCCAACCTCGGCTAAGCTCATCTGCTAAGCGTCATGTGACTTAACCTGGTGGTTGTTCCGCTGCTCTTCAAGCTTGCTCAGCTCACCACAGTGGAAGGAAAAAGGATCGACCGAGTAAACTGTCGGCTGGTCATCTACTCTCTGACATGGGTGCGTGTGGGGGTGAGCTTACGGATCCGCGACCGACAACCACCACCAACCAACAACAAAAGCTGTGGATTGTAGATTCTTTTCGCATGTGCATGGTTCTTTTGTTTTTCATTTTGTATACATGCGCCAGGTGTGCTTGTGATCAAGCACGCCCTAGCACCCATGATTTTAAACCAAAATACACGATTCAATTTTGAAACCAAACCAAAGTCTACGCAGCTTCCTACCACACTGTTGTGTCTATTTCGCCTCTCTTTTTCTCCAGGACGTGGCGATGAGGTCTTGTGCGAACGAACAGCTCTCTTGATGCGACAACTAGGCCGTCAGCTAGTCGAGAAAATGGAGTGACGGCAAGATGCACCTTGAAAGAGGTACGGACGCACGCTAAATGCCCTCTACAACGTTTTGAAGTGCGAAAACGAGTGAGTATCCGTCAAGTGGACGGGCTCATGCGAGTTGGAGTCACCAAACAGCGCTGCGGCTTCATAAAAGAGGTGAGCTGGCTCAGTGAATCATTTCAGCCATCAGCACAGGGTACCAGCACAACCCACTCTCTTGTCTGATCTTTTCGGCGTATCTCCCTATTTAGACATGCGAGAACGACACCCCGACGAGAAGCAGCGCAAGTGCAGTGTCGCTTCGCTTTCAGACGTTGCCGGTCAGATCGCGTACATCTGAGCTTTGGACGATCGAGCTGCTGCTCTAAAATCGACCAGTCGCCAACGTGGAATGACGCGTGCGGCTATCCACGACATGCGCAGCCATTGTCGTAGAGTGATCATCGAGGTACGGATGCACGCTCGATAGTACTGAGTCGTTTGTATTGTAGCGCTAGTTTTGTGGGATACCGGAATGTAGCAATGGAACGAAATGGACGTGCTCATAAAGAGCTGGTGGCACGATGAAGAGCTCTACAGCGGCGAGCTGGCTTGCTTTTTGGATCTTTTTAGCCATTATTACACACACTCTGATCAGTGACCTGATTCTCCATGGGGTAAGTTGAAGTTGCCACGAACCTCGAAAAAGAAGCCAGTTCGCTGAAAATGTCCTTTTTGTACTGCTGTCAACCACATCCAAGCTTTCCTGCCTAACTCGGTCGGTCAATTCTGCTCAACACACAACCCGTTTTAGCAGTCACCGAGAACTCTTATCGCCGTATAATAAACGTAGAGGCAAGGAGAACGAAATGATAGCAATGTCACACGCCGCTACCTTACTCGCATGATGAGGTCGTCTCAGCGCCTTCAGCGTCAAAGACGCTCTTTGATTTTGTCAACTGAGCGCACCAATACGATTGATTATCAAGGCAATGTGAAGATCCCCAGTGAAGTGAGTCAAGGATTAACAGGGAAGTATCCAGCAATAATGGATGTGCTGAGCAAGCACATCTTAATTATCCATCTTCGCCAACCATGTAGAGACGGACGGATCCAGGAACGCTTTTGTTTCAAAAAGCAGCGAGAAGACTCGATGGCCATCACTCTCGTTTCCTATGAATTGTTGACAGTAGAGAATAATCGGTCGCGTATAACGCGCTCGCTCCAGGTAGCACAACTCGAGACCAGAGAGTACGTTGCATTGTGGAGTTGCAGCGGACTCGCGCGCTGTGTAGACCGACCCAACCGACAGACTGCAGCCAGGCAGTCAGTCAGCACCAGGACCAAAATCAACAAGTTGTTCGGTGGATTTTTGGAACGTTCGCCATCTTGATGCTCTGATCCGTCGTCGCGTTGTGAAGTTTGTTCTGTCAAGAGGATGCAAAGGTACTGCTGGGGATCTCTCAAATTGTAGCGATTTTTAAAAACAAATTTGCTAGTCAAAGTAATTTTAATTTTTCTCAGGTAAATTACCTAGCTATTAAAGATAATAAGTTTCAAAATCCCCTCTAAATTGGGTGAATCTCACAGCAAAAACGGTTTTTTTATTAGAGAAAGTATCGGATTCGGGAAGAATTGGGTGTGAAAACGAGCGGTTAGGGGACGAAATCGATTACAGGTTTCATTTTTGCGGATGCGCAAACGGCTGTTGTTTTGTATGGGTTCGGCGAAAAAGAGAACATTTGACGACAAATAAGGTACATTCAGCTGTAGCTTTTAATGGATAGAGAGAGGTAAACGAGACATTTTAAACAGGTTTTGCGATGGATAGGATTTCAAAACGAGTTTTGATCATTTTTGAAGGCATTCAGCTCTTTTGACTAAGTTTTTTTCGCGAAAACCTCGTTTCGCCTAGTTATACTGGCAGTAAGTTTTCCAATATGTACACAACATGCAAGGTACACCAAACGTATAGTTAGCTGCACGTATGAGCTTTTCAGCACCTGCACGAAGCGTTGAAGATCGTCATTTGTGCAGTTGCCGCACACACAAAAAGATCCCCACGACGAAAGAACAACAAAAGCAAGCAAGTGACATCAATCCCCGGGTTCGATGCATCTGCGCATCTAGCCTCGAGCAGTTCACGTTGCTGGACAAGAAAACGCGTGGCCGGGCGTGTGTGGCACTCGAAGGGTGCTGCCAACAAGAAGCTATTCGTGTTTTGAGAGCTGCTCGACATGCCGAATCCGAGGCAATGTCGAGGCGCATAACGCGGAGAACCATGAAGACACAAATCTTCGCATTTTTTGATACAAATCCAAGTCAATACGGCTTTTTCGGGTGCTAACGTTTTTCGTAGATGGAGGCTAGGGTTCCGCCAAACGTGAAAAATAACTGTTTGAAAGTTGAAATGTAATTTAGCGCGCGTTAGGTCAACAAGTCAGCACGACCGGTGTGACAGATCCACAAACTTAGACGGTTCGTCGGCAGTAACGGTCGCCACCCCGAATGTTCGTCGTCATAGGTCAAGAAAGCCAGACCATCTGAGTCGTGTCTCTCGTGCAACACACAGACGCATGATTCGGTGTGCACAAAAGCAACACCTTTTCGGTTACATCCAATCCCCTTGCAGCTGCGTTCCTCCCTCGCTCTCTTGCCCTTGTGCTTGGGACTCGAATGCGATAGCCTAGCCTGCCTGCTCATCTCTGCATTGCATTCCACTCTCTCTCACTTGCCCTCTCGCTCCTCTGCATGCCGCCCATCCGCACGTCCAGGCCGTCGTCACCACCTTTTCCGTCGCCCCATTATCCAACTTTCTACCTCCCGTAGAAGTCCCAGCAGCCGAGTCATGCAGATCCTCCGCATCCTCAGCGCTATCACGCTCGCACTCGCGCTCGGCGCCACCTCGGCGCTCGAGGCCAAGATTCAGACCGACGTCTCCGTGTCGCTGCCGACCGCCGCCTCGACGTCCGCGTCGGTGGACGCGACGCTCGCCGGTGGCAACGCCGCATGCGGCGCCAAGCGCGTGCGCAAGCCCTGGAGCTCGCTCACGGCCGAGGAGCAGAGCACATACCTCGAAGCCGCGTCGCTCGCGATCAAGAACGGCATCGTGAGCGACCTCGCCGCGATGCACATTGAGGACATGGGCGAGGCGCAGGCGCACCACTCGTGCGCGTTCTTCACGTGGCACCGCCGCATGCTGCTCGCCTACGAGAGCTACCTGCGCGACCTCGGTCCAAAGTACGCGTGCGTGACGATCCCATACTACGACGTGCATACGGCGTACGTGCAGGCGGCCAACAAGAAGTGCAGCAACATGTACGAGTGCTCGGACATCTTCAAGGCCATGGGTGGCGAGTCCTCCAGCTCACTCTCGTCCATGACGCTCAACGGTAAGACCGCGAGCGGCTACGAAGTCACGGGTTCTCCATTCGGGGACAACTGCGACGACAAGAAGAAGAAGTGCGGCTGCATGATCCGCAACAACCTCAAGAAGCGCTCCGTGCCGTCCGGCGCCGGGTTCGCCTCGTTCCAGAGCATCGTGACCAGCTCCAAGGACTACGCGACGTTCCTCGAGAACATCCAGTTCGGTCTGCACAACGAAGTGCACAACGCGATCGGCGGCGCCATGTCCACGTTCGCGTCGCCTCGCGACGTGTTCTTCTTCTCGTGGCACGGCGCCATTGACATGTTCTTGCATGTCTACCACTTGTGCCACATTGGCGTGCCACTAACTGAGGGCGAGCTCAAGACCTCACTGGCGGCTTTCACCGCGGCGTCGCAGTCCTGCGGCGGTATCTCGGGCGTCGGCTCCACCACCAAGGTCGTGCAGAATATGATGGTGAACGGCAAGCTCATGGACGCCACGCAGCACCCTACCCTGGGCAAGTACTTTGCCCATGTCGGCGACGAGATGTGGAACTACGGCGACCCGCAGCAGCTCGGCGACTACAGCTACTCGTACGAGCTCCCGGAGATCCTCACCAAGCAGCTCTTGAGCAACAAGGACATGTGCGCGGGCTTCAACAAGGCCACGGAGACCCCAGTTCCAACTACGGCCAAGCCAACGACGACCCCAGCGCCAACTACTAAGACGACGTCGGCGCCAGCTCCAACCACCGAGAAGCCAACGTCTGCTCCAGCCAAGGCCTCGTCCTCGTCGGGATCGGGATCTGCCGTGGGCGGTTCCATTGAAGTGCCAATCACCAAGCCAACGACCACCAAGCCAACTGATGAATCGGGCGGCAAGGCGACCGTCAAGCCTGCTGATGGCTCGGATGACGACGAGGCACCTACCGTCAAGCCTGCTGACGGTGACAGCGGTTACGGCGACAACGGTTACGGCGACAACGGTTACGGCGACAACGGTTACGGCGACAACGGCTACGGTGACAACGGCTACGGCTACGGATCCAGCGACAGCGAGGATAACTCCAAGGATGTGAAGACCGCGAGCTCGAGCAGCGGATCGAGCGCCGGTATGTCTGCCTCGGTTGGCTACGACGTCTACGGCAAGAGCATCATCGAGTCTGTGGAGACCCACAGCGGTATCATCATCGCGGAGCCAACTGCAACCGCCGCCTCGGGCTCGTTCGGTGGTGACGATGTCGGTTCGGTCAACGCGACGAAGGCGAACTCTACGGAAGTCGCCACCACTGGCGACTACTGGGTGTGGGTCAAGACCACGTACGATGGTCTCGTGGAACGCTTCCAGGGCAACATGGACCTCGTGGCGCAGCAGATGCACTTCATTGAGTGCCAGGCTTTCGACAACGTGTTCGGCGTGACCGAGTTCTCGGACGACTTTGTCAAGAACTTCCACTTGACGTCGAGCCGTCCATTGTGCGGTAAGAAGGTGGACGAAATCGAAGCCGGCAACGTCACGGTCGCCGTTGAGACGGTCGAGTTCAAGGCGGAGACCATCACGTTCGCCAAGGAGGAAGTGATCCAGAGCGTCATCGACGAGTACACGCCTTTGACGACCTCGGCGCAGCCTCTCATCGATCCAACCTACGTGAAGCAAGCAGAGGTTGCAATCGCCAACGGCGACAGCACCATCCCGGAGCCAAAGACGACCAGCAGCGACCCATACGTGAGCTCCACGGCTGGCAGCAACCCGAAGCAGAGCGTCGTCGATGCCGAGTCGGACGCGGCTGTCACTCCAGCGCCAACCAAGTTGCGTGCGTCGAAGAAGAAGATCTGCGACTACTAAGCGTACAAGGGTTTCTTTTCAATGTCCCCAACTACTGCTGCCTGACTGCCGCGACGAAGCAGCAGCAGCAGCTACTGTACCGAAGCTCCATTGAGTTTGTTTGAATTTCCAAGCAGAGTGTTATCGATTTGTCAGATAACACTTCAAAAATGCAAAGTTTTGATCCATTTGCTTGTCTTACGCTGACTTTCCTTGGTGGGGCTTCATACGCTAACGAATGTTGCATGCGAATTGGAATCCAAGTTGTATTTATCAAAATATAGTATCGTATCAAGGGCTTCTCTTTGTCTATGCCTCTTGGTCGAGCAGGCTCTCGTAGACCGTCATGATGCTCTCGGGCGTGATCAGGCGGAATTGCTCGTTCAGCTGCAGCAGCGCCCGGTGCACGCGCGCGATCTTCTTGCGGTCATCCACGCTCATCTTGGTGTTGGCGTGCTGCTGGCGCTTCTCCATCAGAATCTCCACACGAGTCTCCATGTTGCCCGGCGCCGCCGCACCGTCGTCCAGACTGTCGTCACCCTCCAGCGCGGCCAAGCTGCGCGAGATCCACATGTAGCCGTTCGTGCCCAGAATGAGGTCCACGCCGATATCTGGCAGCGTCACCATGTGCTGCTTAACGCGCTTCACGAGCGGCGGCGCGACCTGCACGAACTGGCCATTCTCGAGTTTGCCGTAGCGCAGACTGCGCGTGTGCAGACTGAGCGAGCCGTCGTAGCGCACTTCCTGGATCTCGGCGCTGATGAGGTCGTTCTCGACGAAGAAGTTGCGCATCTGCAGCTGATCCTCGTACGTGCGTCTTCGCTGCGCACCACCAGGGAGCGTCACGGAGCTCAGCATGAGCGACGCGTCCTGCTGCCCGTTCACGTCCACTTTCCAGCGCTTGTTGCCCACTTCCGTGACGCGGCCGACCACGATGTCGCCCACCTCGCCGATATAGCGCGACACGAGTGGCCGCACGGTGATGAGCTGGTTCACCTTCTCGACCACGCCCGCCACGCTCGCGATCAGCTCGTTGTTGCTCATGTACGTGCCGTGGCCGCGCAGGAACGCACCAGTCTCCGTGCTGATCACCTGGCCGGGCGTGACCACCACGATCTGATGCTCGTCCTGCAGCTCCTCCTGGTGGCCGTCGTGGCCCATCGAGAGCACGTCGCCGTCCGCGTCGAACTCTAGCTGCGCGCTGCCATGCGCGGTGCGCACCTGGATCTGCATCTTGGTTGTCTGGTGCTGTGTCTTGGGAGCCGATGGGTGTGTCTATTGGCGCTCTGGTTGATATTGGTTGGGCGGCATTCTGTCAGGTTTGTATGCTATTTGGCAAGTCATAATATGCTGAATGAGGGGATTCGACAAGTCAATTCTTTAATTACGCATTTTATCCTCAAACAAGAATATTTACGGCTCGATACAAATTCTATGTGAGCTGGGTCAAAACAACAGCTCGCTCCGATTGGCTAGCTGGTGGATTGTATTATTCCCTACTAAAATCAAGTGTAAATTAGCTGGCTGTCGTGTTGGATGATCGCCCGTCGCTTGGACATCGGTGCTCGGCATGTTGATGTTGCTGGCTGGTGCGGCACCACTTCGACATCGCCGCCTTCCCCGCGACCACACACTTGACCAGAGCTCCCCAATCCTCCTCTCCCCATCATGCCCGTGCTTACGACTCGCAGCGGCTCGGCGCCTCCCGTCGTGGGTGTGCTCGGTGGCGGCCAGCTGGGCCGCATGATGGCCGCGGCCGCGCACCGCCTCGGCGTGGAGCTGGTCGTGCTGGACCCGCAGGGAGCGCAGTCGCCCGCGGGTCAGTTCGGCGTGCGCGCGGTGGCCGGCTCGTTCACGAACGCAGCCGACATCGCGACGCTCGCGGCGCAGTGCGACGTGCTCACGGTGGAGATCGAGCACGTGAACGCTGCGGTGCTGGGCGAGCTACAGACGCGCGCCGAGAAGCCCGTGGCCGTGCACCCGTCGCCCGCGACCATTGCGCTCATCCAGGACAAGTTCACGCAGAAGCAGTTCTTCGCCAAGGTGCCGAACGTGCACGTCGCACCGTTTCAGGTGGTCGCGTCGCGTGAGGATGCGCTGCGCGTGGGCGAGGAGTTCGGCTACCCGTACATGCTTAAGTCGCGTCTGTTCGCGTACGACGGCAAGGGCAACGCCGTGGTGACGCAGGCGAGCGATGTGGACGACGCGTTTGCGAAGCTCGGTGTCAAGCAGGACGGCACAGCGCCCGTGATGCTCTACGCCGAGAAGTGGGTGCCATTCACCAAGGAGCTGGCGGTCATGGTTGTCAAGGCGGACGACGACGTGCGCGCGTACCCGGTGGTCGAGACCACGCAGAAGGACAGCATCTGCGACACGGTGCTGGCGCCGGCGCAGATCGCTGCGGACACGTACACCAAGGCCAAGCAGATGGCGTTCGTGGCGATCTCGCAGCTGCAGGGCAACGGCATCTACGGCGTCGAGCTGTTTCTCACGGCGAACGGCGACGTGCTGCTGAACGAGATCGCGCCGCGTCCGCACAACTCAGGCCACTACACGATCGAGGCGTGCGAGACCGACCAGTTCGAGCAGCACCTGCGCGCGATCTGCGGCCTGCCGCTCGGCGGCTGCGATCTGCGCGTCAATTCGGCGCTCATGGTCAATGTGCTCGGCTCCAAGAACGCCAGCGAGGACGAGAGCTATGCGCAGCTGCGCCGCTGTCTGAGCGTGCCCGGCGCGATCCCGCACTTCTACGGCAAGGCTGGTGCCGTGCGCGCCGGCCGCAAGCTCGGCCACTTCACCATCGTCGCCAACAGCGTGCAGCAGCTCAAGGAGCGCGCGACGGCGATCGACCCGGAGATCGCGCAAAACGCGGGCCTCGCGCAAGCGTCGGCGATCGTGGGCATCGTCATGGGCTCGGACTCGGACCTGCCGACCATGGCGGCCGCCGCCGAGATCCTCGAGAAGTTCCACGTGCCGTATGAGCTTAGCATCGTCTCGGCGCACCGCACGCCCGGTCGCATGTACGAGTACGCACAGAGCGCATTCCGCCGTGGGCTCAAGGTTATCATCGCCGGTGCCGGCGGCGCCGCGCACTTGCCGGGCATGATCGCCGCGCTCACGCCACTGCCCGTGATCGGCGTGCCCGTGAAAACCAGCACTTTGAACGGCCAGGACTCGCTGCTGAGCATCGTGCAAATGCCACGCGGCGTGCCTGTGGCCACCGTGGCGATCGGCAACTCGACAAACGCCGGTCTGTTGGCCGTGCGCATGCTCGGCGACAAGTACTTGGTCGCCATGGAGGAGTTCCTGGAGGCGCAGCGCCTTGAGGTCGACGGTAAGATCGAGAAGATGAGCCAGCAGGGTTGGAAGGAGTACATGAAGAACATGTCGAGCCACTAGAGACCTCTGACTGACGATGTTCGCCACAGAGAGACAGGCTATTCGATACGGTCCATAGCAACCACCAACCTTATAAACAAGAGCCATCCATTTCATGCGTGTCAGTCGATCTGTAAGTGTGTGTATTATTCCCACAGCCTGTTAGCTAGCTATTGTGTGCCTGTTTCCTCAGTGCTTCTTCATCTTGAGGCTCTTGAGCTGGTTCTTGAGCTTCTTGGGCGTCTGCTTGTTGCGCTTCACACCGCCAAACTGCTCGTCGTAATCGCCGTTGTCCGACGTGTGCGGCACGTTCTTCCAGTAGATGAGCCCGGCGACGCTCACGGCGAACCACGTGAAGCTGAGCCACCACAAAAAAAAGCCGAAGAACGACGCGTGGAACTCGGGCGTGACGATCGTGAACTGCGCCATGCCTTTGACGAACTGCGCGAACTTCTCCTTCTCGATATCTTCACCCAATCGCCAGGCACCAAAGTCTGGTGGCGTCAGGTCCGGCAGGATGTCGATCGACACCGTCGTGCCGTTCGCCAACGACGCAGGAGGCGTGAGCCCCACAACGCGCGTGAGCAGGAACAACACGCCGTCGAACACGCCCAGCGACACACCCGTCTGACGTGCCAGCAGCACGACGCACGCGATGATCGAGCCCACGGGCGCGAGGTACTGCACCGCGATGATCGGCAGGTAGTTGAACTGGATGCGCACCTTGGACTTGAGCAGCTCACCGTCCACGAGTCCCGGGCGGCGAACGATTTGCACAATCGAGTCACGGATTTCCAGCAGAAAGAACTGCAGGTGGCTGCGGAAGCTGAGCAGGCGCACGAGCAGACTCGCGAGCACGATGTAGATGCGGATCATGTCGAACTGCGACTCCTTGAGCGTTGTGAAGTGCGATGACGCTGCGAAGAGCGCTTCGTCCTCAGAACTCGCAAAGCAATCGCGCGCGAGAGAGCGAGACGAACACGGGACCAGGTACTTCGGCACGAACGTGTCCACCGAGAGTGGCTTGATCCACAGCACCGCGATGAGCAGCGGCGAGAGCATGTTGACGTGCAGCAACGCCTTCGTGAACTTGGACACGCCGGCTTCGCTCGTCATCTCCGAGTACATGCGTGCGAAGCGGAACGCCGGAAGGAACGATGTGCACGTGAACACACCAGCAAACAGTGCCATGTTGGCGAACAGCGCCGTCTGTGCTGTGGCGCCGATTGGCGCGAGGTTCTCGAAGTCTTCGTCCACAAAGCCGATCGTGCGCAGGACGATCTCAACGCGCGCGCCGACCGCGTCCGCGGCGTGCTCCATGTCAAAGTCGAAGAGCTGCTTTGGCGCGAAGATCACGAAGAATGCGAGCACGAAGCCCACGAAGCCGATGCCGATGCCCAATTTCGCTTCGTACGTCGCGAGCCCCTGCGCAAACTTGATCTGCAGCGGGAACCACAGCGCCACGATGAGCGCCGACACGAGCCCATACACGCTGATCTCCGGACGGTACCCGCCGCTCGCAGGATCCACGTCAGCAGCAACATCAGCATCAGCAGCAAAAAACCACGGCTTGGCGAATGCGACGACGTCACCGACAAAGCACGCGGTGAGCGTGGACGAGACGATGATCACGAGCATCTCGTAGAGCTCGTAAAAGAGCGTCTGCTGGAAGACGCCGTGCTCGGTCTTGGCCACCTTCACGTAGAACGCCTGCATCTTGTCGTCTGGCGAGAGCGGCGCGCCCGAGCCACCCTGCGCGCTCTTGCTTCCCTTGGGCTTTGGAGCCTTGCCATTGAGCGTATTGATGAGCTCATCTTCGGGCGGCAAGAAGAACGAGAGCCCGTTCACGAGCAGCGACGCGATGCTGAAGTACGAGCGCAGGCGAAACTGCAGGAACGCCGCGAGCAGCCCCGCGATGAACTCTGGGGGGAAGAGCGTCATGGTCCTATGGTCCGAGAGGAATAGGTTGAGGAGGAGGAGGGGCTATTGGCGAATGGAGGATAGACGCAACGGCCGAATGCTCGCTCGATCGATCGCTTGATCGCTCGATCGCTCAATTGATCGGACCGATCTTATCTTGTTGAGCTCATTGGTTTGCGTGTGACAAAACTAGCCAAACTGTCGACCGCACGTTATTTTAACCAATAATATACGATGAATGCAGTTTCATCCAATGAGTGAGCGACGTGAGGCTTTTGAGTCAGAGGGTTGGCTTTGACAACTGGAAAAGAGTACCCTAAAATGCATGTCAAAGGCGGCGCCCTTTATTTGAAGCAGTTTCAACACACACGCGTAATTACGTAGTATAAAATAGGACGCACCACATGAAACAAGGGCAGCGAGACGAAAATAGGACAAAACTGATGGCCATGACTAGAATGAGCATCGACAAATGCTGGCATAAATGGTTGTTTTGGTCGTCACTTCCAAAACGCATTCCAAAAAAAGGAGTTTTAGT